>CAEGAE010049345.1:0-32745 GCA_903067095.1 Girardinus metallicus
ACGATGACAAAATTAATCTAGAAAAGTCCAATCTAAAGGTTTCACTTTAGAAAATGACACTTAAATTATTGATAAAAACCATAAAAAAAATACATTGTTGAATAAAATTTGTACAAACAACCTTTAATTCTGATGTAAATGATAAAATATTAATTTGAAACAATTCAGATAAAATTAGATTTTAGGTGATTTTGATTAGTTTTAAACTGCAGAACTTAGTTTTATTTGTTCTAAGATGTTTTTGCTTAATTTAATGTTCTCTACAGTTTATAGAAATGACTGAATTATGAAATTAGATTTGGACCAGAATGTTTTTGTTTTTTACCTGCAGTTCTGATGTGAGTTAAGAAACGATTGAATCAGGATTTTGATTTGTTTAAAATTCAAAACTTGTATAAAAATGTTTTTACTCCGTTTTGTGAACATTTTTAAATTTATATTTTTGCCTAATTTCATCCTTGACTGAAGATTCAGATTTCACTAAATTATGAGAATTTGTTTGAATACACTGTAAAAAATGTACTAGATGTTTCCTAAACTTGTCAGAAATGATCGTTTTGTACGTTTCTGAGTGAAAAATGCTGAATAAAATCCTTGAAGATGAATTCCTGGTTTTCACGTTTTGGGTGAATAAGCTCCGTTCTTTACGGATCAGTGACTTCGCTCCCCGATGCGTCGCCTTCATCTGCATCTCTATGCGGCTCCACACAATAGCGGCTCCTCACAGAGGGCCCTTTGTCTGGGCCGCAGATGTCTCCGGGGCCACGCCGCGCCATCTGCCGCTCGGGGTCAGCGGGGTCAGGTGGGCGGAGTCGAGGGAAGAAAGAGAAACCAGGCGGGAGGTTCGGTCCGGCCAGCTGCTGCTGTTTACCAAACTTTCACCAACTGTGTGCCAGTAAACAGATCAGATGTTTGGGGCCCTCAGGGGCCACCTGCTCCGAACCAGCCGGGCTGGAAAAACACAGAATGAAACTTTCATCTTTACTGGATATTCCTGGACTTTTTCACACTTTCATAATTACAAAAAGGAAAACGGAGGAGTAAATTTCAAACAAAGGAGAAATTTGAGTTTGATAAGTTCAGAATGTGTCTCAGGAATTTAAGTTTTTCCTAGAAAATTCCTAAGTGTCATAAGTTGATTTGGGAATTTAAGCAATTTGTTTTAAAAAAAAAAAAAAAAAAACTTTTGGAACTTGCACATCATAACAAATGATCCATAAGCTAGAAAACATTTCTAAGTTAAAGACATTTTTAGTTTCATCTAAAAAAATCCAGGTTTCAAAACTCGATTCCTAGAAAAAAAAAAGTTGTTGTAAAATTTCTGAGTTTCAAAAGTCGAGTTGGACATTTTCTAAGAAAAACTTGTGAAATTTCTGAGTTTTCTTTTCTGGAGGATTATGGACGATTTATTATGATGCGTAACCATGGCAACGATGCATTTTGTTTTCACCAAACCGATCACTGCTGTTAGCAATTTAAAAGCTCAACCAATACCTGAGCTGCTACTTTCTGACTGCATGGTTGCAGATGTAAAGCGGAGCAGCAAAGCAAAGGAGGCGGGTTAGCAGAGCCAGCTAACGACTGATGATGTCATCCAGGAAATGCTACATCTCTGCCGTCCAGATATTGAGCTGCTAGTCAGAGGCATGTTCAGGTTCACTGCGAGACTGACTGCTACTGGTGACCTTTGCTGCCCACAGCATCACGTTGAATTTCTGAATTGAATTTCTTGAAGCACTTTTTGTTCGGTTGTCATAAAACTCAAACAAAATGGTTTTGAAAAAAAACCCAAAACACTTCAAATTTCAGGTTTCACCTTTGACCTCATTCATTTTATTTCCCGTTTTTCAGGCACTTTCACATAAATAATGACAGAAACATTTCCGGCGCCGAGTATAAAACGTGAAGCTAAACAAAGTTAGCTTCACGCTAAAGGGGAGCTGTTGAACGTTTTGGGTCTCAAATGTTTCTAAAAACAATCCAGAGCACTTAAAAAAACACCCAGCCGTATTTGGCAAATTTTAACTTCAGAGAAGAGAGCAGAAGGCAGAACCCTGATCAAGATGGAGGAAGGATTTTCCTGCACTTACTCTGGTTAGCCAGTAGGTGGCGATGCAGGAAGTTACGTATAAAAGTCCAAAGGAGAGATTTGTATCTAGATGTTCCACCAACAGCCAAGAAAGGAGGAGTTTAGAATAGAGTGAACTGAAGTTAACAGATGAGCTAATGTTTGTTTAGCTGTTTTGCTAATGTTAGCATTTAGCACATTTCGCTTCCAATAAGTTATTTTTTCTTATTAGATGCCATAGTAGTAATCAATCTGGCTGTTTTGTAAACTTTCAGTCTAATAAAATTTTTCAAAAAAAAAAAAAAAAAAGACGTGATTGGTCCATGCTGTGCAGGAGGCTCCACTGCTGCTTTTCAAAGATGTGCGGTTGTATAACTGTTCATCTGTTTGCAGCCATTTTCAGGTGCGGGTGTAAACGTTGGGGGGCGTGGCCAGCAGCAGCTTGTTTGGATCTAAAGACTAAACTCTCGTTATCTCAGAAGGATTTGTTTAGGCCACAGACCGACCCGAACGGTCCGTCATGACAGCACACAGAACTTGGAGGTGTGCCTGAGGCCCCTGTAGGCCCGCAGCCCCTCCCTGCGGGGGTCCCTCACCATGCCGCGGACCACGGGCGGCGAGTCGCAGCCCCACCTCTTCTGGGCGCGGTGCAGCAGGATGCGGTAGACCCCGGTGACGGGGCTGCGGCTGTCCGTCAGCTGGTGGTTGCGGAGGTGTTCGGCGGTGAAGCCCAGCTCCTCCAGGGCGCTCCGCACCTCCTCCTCCACCTCCTCGTCCTCCGGGTTCCCGCGCTCCGACTCCATCAGGCTCTGCAGCGGGCCGGGCGGCTCCGGCGCCCAGGGGAACTCCACGGGCAGCAGCCAATCGCAGCCCAGCATCTGGTCGACGGCGTAGCGCTCGGCGGCGACCGGCTTCAGGATGCCCCTGATGAGCCGCTGGCAGGGGCCCGGCACCCAGGGCGGGATGGCGTAGCTGGCCTCCATGATGCAGCGCCGCAGCTTGCCCATGGTGTCGGCCCGGAACGGCATGCTGCCCGTCACCATGAAGAACAGCAGGACCCCCATGGCCCAGACGTCCACCGGGGGGCCCAGGTAGCTGTCGTCCCTGAACAGCTCCGGCGCGGCGTACGGCGGCGAGCCGCAGAACGTGTCCAGCGCGCTGCCGCGGCTCGACACGCGCGTGCTGAAGCCGAAGTCGGCGACTTTGACGCAGCCGTCGGAGGTGAACAGGACGTTCTCCGCTTTCAGGTCGCGGTGGATGATGTTCAGGTTGTGCTGAAGGGGAAAACAGGAACAGGTCAGGAGGTCAGAACTGGAGCGAGAAATTCTCCCAGAAGAAAATATCACTGTGTTCATATTTGGCTCTAAAGTTGCCAATTAGACGAATCTGTTTCAAATTACAGCCTAAATATTCTGAACAATAAAAATCATCTGCTTTCTTCGTCTTGTGTTTCTCTTTTCTGGTGGACATTTTTCAAAATGGCCGCCATCATTGTAATTGGAATATATGTCCACTGCCAGTGAAGGACACAGCTAACCAAAGAGTTAGCTTCACTCACCAAACAACAATCTTAGCTTCTGGTAAGTTTATAGGCTAACATTAGCAAAGCTAATGCTAAAGACACAAAGAAAACAGCAGGGCTAGCATTAAGCCGCTAATCAAAAAAAAAAAAAAAACTATTGAAAGCTAACAAAAAAAGCTAAACAAATAAAAATGAGCAGAAGCTAATGCTAAATCGCCACATACATAAAAACGCGTGTAGCTCTGAAGCCGTCCTGTGACGTGATTGGTCAACGCAGCAGCACAAAGCTAAATGTAGCATTGTGTAACTGCAGCCATCCATTGTTTTCAGCTTTAGCATTAGCTTATGATAAATGCCATATTGGTTTAGCATTAGCAGAACTATTGTTTAGGGTTAGCTCTACTGTCTGGTTCTTGTATTTCTAAAAACAGTTTTAAAGGTTCTAAAGAATCTCCCACCATGTATTTGACGGCAGACAGGATCTGGGCGAAGGTGATCTTGCTGGTGTTGTCGCACAGCTTCCCCTCGCTGCAGATCCGATTGTGCAGATCTCCTCCTCCGGCGTACTCCAGCACCAGGAAGAGGCGGCTGGGCGTCTCCACCACCTCGTACAGCCGCACCACGTTGGGGTGCTGCAGGCACTCCATGCTGCTGATCTCCCTGGACAGCAGCCGCTGGGCCTGGCCGTCCAGCCGCGTCCGGTCCAGGATCTTCAGAGCCACTTTGTCTGAGAGCAGAACGGGAAATATGAAGAGTGGTGCAGAAACTGTGCCAATATTTACCACAGATGAATAATTTTAGCATCAAGTGAAACATGATCCGTGTTATTCATTACTTTTTGTTTTTTCAAGATGGCCACCGTGATTGTTATTGAAAATTAAATTTTCGCTCTAAAATCGCCAAATAGATGAATGTTTTAAATATCATACATATTGTCTTGATCTTGTTTCATTTTACTGGTGGACATTTTTCAAAATGGCCGCCATGGTTGTGATGCGCAACATGTGAACGTTCACACTGGTTATCGCCAGCGGCGAACGCAGCTAACCACAGTTAGCTTCACTAATTTAACGCTGCTCTCCAAATCACATGAAAAATTAGCAGAAGCTAATGCTAACCATGAAGACGACTGTCACGTGACACGTTTTAACTTATCAAAGTGGAAAAATATTAATATGAAGCAAAATCAGAAACAAAGGACTGATTGTGAAGAAGGAAACAGACTGAGACAAACTGGGAACATTTTATGGTTAAAAATGGCGGCCATCTTGAAAGATTATAGTCATCTTGAAATGCAAGACGCTAATGGACAATTTGAAAATGTTTCTTTCTACCGTATCCAAGCTGTACAGGAACATGAGACTATGGAGCTGTGAATGGGATCATCAGGGAGGTTCTGACGGTACCTCTGGTCAGGGCGTGGAATGCCAGTTTGACCCTGGAGAAGGTCCCGTAGCCGATCTCCCCTCTGACCTTGTAGAAGCCCACCCTGCGGCCGATGATCAGCTCCTTGATGGTCTTCTCGTCTTTGCACATGGCCGCCGTTAGCTTCTGCAGCGGCGTGAGGCGCAGCGAGTCGTCGGGCCGCTCCTCCTCGTGGCCGCCGCCGTCCGAGCTGTCCGTCAGGCTGTACAGGCTGTGGCTCAGCCTGGTGCGGCTCAGCTGGTACTGGCTTCCAGGCATCGCTGCCAAACAGACACAGGAGGACTCATGTCAGCCCTGCAGCCGTGCAAAAGTCTCAAACCACCCAGCATTTCTGTTTGTTTTTCTTCAAAACAACCAGAAAAATGACTTTTGGAACTTTATTATTTACTATCAGCAGAACTCTGTGTAATTCACACTCCGACCACTAGATGGTGCCAAAGCCCTTCTAATATAATATGAGAGGCATCAAACAATAAAGAGGGTATTTACACACCATCTAGGACGTATTCATAACACGGTCAGTATGATGCTAATCTGCATCACTCGTCCGTAGAGGAACGGTTTGTTCTGCGATTATTTTGGGATTTAGATCCAGTAATGATCCCACACAGACTTCAAGTTTTTGCAACCAGATTAAAAGTAAAGATCTCACCAGCTGTCCAAACCGCCCGTCTTCTTCAGAACATGGATGGCCGTGGACGGCGTCCTCTCCAAACAGTCCGGTCCAGACGGACCCAGAGAACCAGAACCTTCTCACATGCTGAGGTCAGAGCATCGCCGCCTCCACCCGTTTCCTCTCCAGCAGAGCTGCAGACTGCTGACCCAACACACTGCAGACAGGTGAGGAGGAGGAGGCTGGAATGATGTCACAGGCCACGCCTCTTCATCCCTCCAGCGAAGGACGGCGGCCAAGATGGTGTCCATGATCGCTAATCCTGTTTGAGTTCACCTCTGACCCGCTACGCGTAAACAGAAGCAAACAGAACCTTCTGGTTCTGCCTGCATTTTGTTTTTAAATCATCAGAATGAGGGATAATTACGCAGGTGGATGTCAGGTGTGAGGGAGGAAATGGTTTCACTCCCTGGAAGCTCGGTTGAAGACGAGCCGTTATGCAACGGCATTAGCCGATGTTCTCGTCCAGATTAGACGAGAGTCCAGTTTAGAGCGCGGCTGCAGAGCAGAGATAAACAGATTAGAGGAACGAGATCAGAACCCGGCTGGACAGCAGCTCCATGCAGGTGGGACACCTGTGAGGAGCAACGTGGCTCCGCCGGGCACCAACTCATCGCCTAGTTCATCATTCTGATCACATAATCTGACCGTTAATCCATCAGATTAAAAAACGTGAAAACAAAAAATGCAACAACTGAATAATTACTAAATAGCAAAAGATGCTAATTTGGTCCAAAACTTGAACCAGGTGAAGCTAAAAGAGCCACTTGAGTTCAGGTTAAAACATTTACAGATAAAGGTGGTTTTTTTCCATCTTAAATGCAAAATGTGTAAATATTTTGTACAGTTTTGGCTGATTACTTATTTGAATATTTTGATTTTTCAATGAACTGCCCTTTTTAGAGACTGGCACTCTAATTTAGTCATCGATTAATGGTGAACTAGGTGATTATTATTCGATTAATCAAATTAGAGGTGATATTTCTCAGCTGTTAGAAAAGCTCTGCTGATCCATCTCATTTGTTTATGCCACTCCTCTAAGTCTCTGCCTGGCTGTATGGTTAAAAGATGTTGGAGTAGGAGAGACGATGGAGTAGGGGATACGATAGAGTAGGGGATACGTAGGGGATACGATGGAGTAGGGGATACGTAGGGGATACGATGGAGTAGGGGATACGATGGAGTGGGGGATACGATGGAGTAGGGGATACGATGAGTGGGGGATACGATGGAGTAGGGGATACGTAGGGGATACGATAGAGTAGGGGATACGATGGAGTGGGGGATACGATGGAGGAGGGGATACGATGGAGTGGGGGATACGATGGAGTGGGGGATACGATGGAGGAGGGGATACGATGGAGGAGGGGATACGATGGAGTAGGGGATACGATGGAGTGGGGGATACGATGGAGTGGGGGATACGATGGAGGAGGGGATACGATGGATCCCCTGCTCCAGCTTCCACCTTTTCAACTCCTCAGATTTGGGGTTGTAGTTCAGATATTTGTAAAAACAATACCTTGTTGCCATGGTAATGCATCTTAAAGAGCTCAGGTGGGAAAACTGATAAAAACTAAAACTGCTCCAGAACTGTCGATGTTGCTAAGTACTGAAGAGGTTTTTCCAGCTACAGGTGGGTGCACTTAGTTATTTCATATATAAAAGGTGCACTTTCATTCGACCATCAGCCTGGAGCTTCTCAGAAAACCTTTCTCAGGCTTTCGAACATCAAACCAAACCAACCAAACTGAGATTTTAAAGCAGAATTAATGAATTTATGGAAAGCAGTGGACTGATTTATTTCTCTGAATGGAAACAGATTCAGGCTGCAGGAACAGATTAACGTTTCATTCAGCTTCCTCCTCTGCTGCAGCCTAATGGGATTAGAGCCTCATACGGCCGGGCAGCGTGGCGTTCAACGTGCCTCCAGATGGAGAAAAAGACGAAGACGACTCAGCTGCAGCAGCAAGAGACGGATCTGAACTTTTCTGAACACGACCGAGTCAAACTAGAACTTCCTCCTCTTCACGTAGCTGCTGCCGCCGATGCTAACGGCGCGCTGGCTCTCCTCCAGCTCCTTGATTCTCTGACGTAGAGCCGCAATCTCTTTATTCTTCTCCTCCTGGAAAAACTGCAGCTTCTAATCAAACACACACACACACACACACTCACGGCTAAGATCTGGGTCAGTCTATCAGAACCTGACGTTTATTTCTGCAGCTGAGGTTCTGGCTCACCCGCTTGAAGACGCTCTGAGGAAGAAGGTTGGATCCATGAAGCTGCTGCTGCTGCTGCTGGCTCCTCTGAGCTGAACTTTGAACCCGAGCTAACTTGGCACCAAACTGTTAGAAAACACAAGCAGAAACGCAAACAGCTCAAACCGGAGGCTCCTGCATGAATCGTTTAGTTCAGAAGGTTTAACCATCGACTTCAAATTAGACCTGAAACGATTCACCTGATTAGTTGTGATTTCTGTTACTTTTTAGGGAATAAAATGTTTATTTTCTTACTTACGAAGGGATTCAGTTGTTTGGTTATTTGCACTTTTTAATATATTTCTAATATTGCAGGGGTTAAATGAAAAATCTGCAAAATATACCAAGATTTAAAATGCAATTATCGTCTGTTTAATGTTTCTAAACATTTTTCATAAAGTTTAAAAATTCAGGATTGCTCTGCTAATTTCAGATAATCTCTACAGAATAAACAGTAAAACTTTATTATTTCCTGCAGAAATGAACCAGATTAAATATCTAGAAATACAGTTTCTAAAATCTAAAACGTGTTTAATATAAATTCGACGCTTTTCCTGATTGTCTGGAATCAAAAGTTACTTAATAAGCTCATCCATACCAGGTCCGGCCACCTGCAGTACCAGAGGGTGTCAGCAGGGGGCGCAACGAGCCGCAGCTTTAGTCTCATATGAATCATAAAATGACTGTAAACTCTGGAGCTGCAGAATATGAGGAATTATAAACGGTTACATTTGATTTCATCTGAGCTTCAGTTCACTGAAAACAAATAAACCTTTAAATTAAATGAAAAGCAGCAGCTGTAACAACAAAACCATGATTGGTAGAAGCATGAAAGATGGTTTTCTCTGCTGACCTCCATCTGCATCTTGAGCAGCTCGCTCTGCCGCTCCCTCTCCTGCTCCTTCATCCTCGTCTTCATCTCCTCCAGCTGCCGCCGAACATCAGCATCTTTAGCTTCCACTGTTAGAAAAAAAAGACGACAGAAACCTGAAAACCGGTTTTTGTTTCAACGCTTCAGGCAAGAAGATCAAACTGATCCAGTGAATCACGTCAAACAAAGCAAAACTATGAAACCTAAAGAAATAACATTCCACAAATGAAACATCGGATTCATGTCTGAAGACACTTTGATCAAACTCCCAATAAATAATTAAAGGTTTGTGAAAGTAATATAACAATTTTCAACAAGAGTCATAAATATTTCTGCAAAAGTCCAGGATATAATATCAATGGTCTAAAAACGCAGATTAAATCAGGATTTTAAAAATGAAAACTAAAGTAAACTATTAAATAATTATAATAAAAACCATAAACAGTTGAAGTGACTTAGTCTTACTCTGCCTCTGCGCCTGGATCTGCGCCTCCTCTACCTCTCTGCTGCTCTGCTGCTTGACGGCCTCTAGCGCCCTCTGCTGTCTGTCCTCACCTGCTTTCATCTGACTGAGCAGCTGCTGGACATCGGACCGTCCAGCCTGCAGAGCGGCAGAACAGAACCAGGCAGAATGAAGGACTTTATTCGCCTTTTCTAGCCTAATTCTGGTAGAGATGAGAGTCAAATCGTAACATGTGACCAGTAATAAAATGACTGGAGTAACGTAATAATTTTATAAGAAAAAGCTGCGTTAGCACAGAGTTCAAATGAGGAACATTTATACTCAGACTTTTTAAATCGGACGCTAAACACCAGAGATCTGATCCGCCTGTTTCTGTCTTCACCTCGGCTCTTCTTTCATTCTCTTCCTTCAGATTCTCCACCTCCTTCCTCAGCTTCTCGTTTTCCACTGAAACGTCAATAAAAACACACTAAAAACACAAAGTTTATCCCCTAAAATTAAAATAATTCACTTTGTTTGGAGCTTCAGACATTCACAGGTTATTTAATGAAACAAAAATCCCGTCAGACACACTCAGCTATTTCACATTTGAGGCTTTAATATTTTTCAATGGAGATAAAAACAATAAACTTTAAGGTTGTTTAAATAAAGGTTGCTGCACAAGTCTGAATGTTTTGTGGATTCCCACTAATCCACACCTGGAAACTTAAACTGTTTCCATTTGAAACGAATCAGCGATTTCTCCAGATGTCAACGTTACTCATGGCTCTCACAAGCAGGAAGTAGAGGTTTGAACTTTGACCTTTTTTGGTGCTAAAGATGCTTCATCTTTAACAAATCGACTCTTTTCTGGAAAAGACAAAATTTAGGAGGTTATTTGGAGTTTTGCCATTTCTAATCAAAATAAAATAAAAATGGCTGATGATGGAAAACTCCCACTAAATACTAGTAGAATGTTCCTTATGAAGCTTTTTGTACAAGACAGAACCGCAGCAAATGTCAAACACGGTGGTGGCAGCATTATGCTGAGGGCTCTTTCTATATTAGCTTTACTGCTGCACCAACTGGGACCGTTGAAGTAAATCATTAAATCACGTCCAGGACGACTAAACAGCTTCTGGGTTTCTCTGGTGTTTCAGCTCCTCCCGCCAGCAGGTGGCGCCGTTACCTCTGAGGTCACATTGCTCCTGCAGCGTCTGATGCAGCAGGTCCACCGTCTGCAGGAGGCTCTCCTTCTCTGCAAAGGATCACTTCAATGAAAATGGAAAAATAAATTCAAAATAAAATCAGCAAAATGACAGTGGGAGCAACGGGGTAAAAAAAGGAAAATAAAAAGGTAAAATTCAGTAAAATTATGTTATTACTACCAAAGTAAAATAAAAAAAAATCATGAGTTGATGTTACTACAAGAATAGTCATGATAATATGAGAATAAAGTTGAAACGATGAGAATAAACTCAAAGTATTTCCAGAAAAATGTGGAATATCAGCAGAATAAATTATAAATTATTAAAATGGGGATTGTTGAGCAACCTGTGCAGATATATTGGTATTAGTTTTACAGATAGGAGATAATATTTTAACACATCAGCATCAAAATGTTATAGTAGCAGGACCTTTAAATGATTCTGCAAACAAACAAATTTATAAACTATCACTTTACTCTCATTAAAACATTTTAAAATGAGAATAAAGACAGTATGATGACTTATTCTGCTAATATTATGACTTTATTGTTATAAAACTATGACATGATTCTCATAATTTAAATAAAACCTCTAAATTTGGCCTTAATACTCTTGGGTTTAAGTTTTGCAGCTGGATATGAAAACTGTTCTGTTTGGTAAAACCGCCACTAGAGGGCGACAAAAAACACAAGTTCAACTACAAACAAATAAACAAACCAATAAACTAAAATCCTCACCAGCTGTTAGACTCTTCTCCTTATTTATATAAACATTCACCAGCCTGTTGGAGTCCTCCAACTTCATCTCCAGAAGGTTCTTAGCTCCATTCAGCTCTGTAATGTTCTGCAGACAACGAAGAGAAAATGCTGCGTTCAATGTCCCCATCAAATAAACCATCCTGGAAAATAGATCCAGAGTTTCAGTTCAAAAGTTTTAGTTTTTAATGCTTCTTGTAATTTGAAAACACAAACACAATATTAATAATTTATATTCAGGTAGATCTCAAATTGGATTATTTCTTAAAAACAAAAATATTAAGAAAAGTCCAACTTGGATCCGAAAGGAGTTGTTTTCAGCCCCAAAAAAAAAATTCTCAGAAAATATCTAGGAAAAAAAAAAAGAAATTTCTGTGTTTGAAAACTCCAAAATTTGTCAAAAAATTGTTTTATTAATCTCGGGAATTTGTGGGGGGTGAGACGGAGTGGGGCAAGAAATTTGAGTTTTAAAAGTCGCAAATTTGCTAGAAAATAAATTAAGAAATTCTGAGATTCTCAGAATTTTTCAGAGAAAAAAACTTATTTTTTTTCCCGGAGTTTGTGTTTTTCCTCAAAAATGTCAAAACAAGTTTCATAAAGTATAGAACAAACTGGACTGCAGACCCAGTTCGCCCAGTCCGCCCAGTCCAAGCAGCGCTGCAGACATAGCGTCAAATGTACAACATTATGGCGGCTTTAAAGTTTGACTAAAATGATACATTTCCAAACTAAAACATAAAACAGGCACAAAATCAAGACGAAACGTGAAAAAAATGGGTTCATTCAACATGTTATAAAAATTTGAAACGAGAAAAAGATCGTTTTGCGCCTGACGTCATCACTCCGGTAAAGAGCCGTAGTCCAAACGGCTAGCTGAGCTAGCTAAGCTAATCGTTCCTTACCTGCTCCAGTCGACCGAATTCCGCCATAAATCCCTCCAGTTTCACACCGTTTAACTTCATCATCCCGTTGGATAAACAAAAAAAAAATACAAGACAAATGTTTGAATTATGTAGTTTTATGGTTTTTGTGTCTGTATTTGTCACCGACGCTAAGCTAACGGCTGACGAAACGAGCAGCCGCCATTTTGAGAACAGCGCGAGCTTCTGAGTAACGGAGAGCTTCAAGGACAGATTTAAAAACAAAAAAAAAACTATAATTATTAATATTATTGACTTTTTCTATCACCAAGTTCTTTTATTGGCAGCCCAAGGAAAGTACAAAGAGTCCGTTTTAGTTTAAAGTTTAAAATATTTCTGACCACATGTAAAATTGTACAGCCTACAAAGTGTTATCATGCAAACCAAATTGTGATAATTTGTTCTAATCTCATATTTATCATCCACTGGTCACTAAAGTTCATACAAATAATATATTTAAATTATAAGACAGTATTTAAATTGTACATATTTAATCTTAATTAAAAAATTAATGAAATTACCCTTTGATTTGGGAATTTTAACCATGACCTCAAAATCCAAAATGGCCACCTTGCAGAAGACCACCTTGCAGAAGACCACCAACAAGTTTCAAGGACAATTCAAAGAAATCAAATTAAAACAAGAAGACAGCAACTTAAGTTGTTGAAAAGTTGTTTAATGTGTAACTTTATAAAATTGTATATGATTGTTACATTTATATGACCCAGATTATAGGAGGAAAATAAGCCATTTCCCTTTCCAGATGCTGACAAAGAGACAGATCCAGGAATGTCTGGAAAGTTTTCCAAAGACTAACCCTAACCCTAAAAAAAACAGCATGCAAGGAAAATTAGAAATTAAACTTCATTTTTTCAGTCCACTTCCTTGAACATTTGCTAAATGTTACCTCCAGTTTTCCAGTTAACGTTCATCATTCAGCTGAAGGGAACTTCTTGCAGAAAACTATACAGATTTAACAAATGTAGCTGAAACCAGTCATTTACTGTAAAAAAAAAATACAACCTTCTATTTCTGACATTAAATGATCTTATATTTTTAAAGGGCCAGTTGTGGTGGAAAGTGCTAACAAAACTAGCGATTAAACTGGAAAAATAGTCAGTATTTTTTCACTCAATGAGAACTTCTTAAAGTTAAATAGATAATAGATAGATAAAATAATTTATAAGGTCACTTTAACATAAATGGCCCACATTAAAGCTTCTGGCGGGCCGGATTTGGCCCCCGGGCCTCGAGTTTGACACCTGGAAGAATTCTCAAAACATAACTGACTTACAACAGGAAGTTCAGTTAATGTCAGACAGTGAAGAAGAAAATACATGTGTGCTTTAATAAAAGATGTAAACATTTGGTTTACAACTCTGAAATCATAAATGAATAAAAATTACTCAGATATAAAGGCAGAAAATATACAAAAAAATAAAAAACTTCAAAAAGTATTTCACAGTTTTAAATGAAAAGAGAGAATTGCATTAAAGTAAAAGGATCATTTACTGTCCAGCTGATGTTTAGTATTGAAATGAAGATTTATTCACCTTTTCTTTAGGCTTCATATATGAATCATTACCAAATTATGTGGCAGTGAAACATGATAGAAATATTAAAACAAAGCTGAAAATATTAAATACATAAAAAAGTAAATGCATGTTTATAATTTTCATAGATTATGTAGCAGTTGAATTAGTGAATACTGGTGTTTTAATACTGAAAAAAGACTAAATTAAGACGAGAGCCCAGTTATTTCTCTATGATTACAGAGCACTTGGATTTTCAGAACTTGTTACAATATTGACCGTTTCTGACTCACTTCCTTCACAATCTAGATTACTGATGAGATTCCAAAAATGCTTTTTAATGTCATTAAGCTACACAGCGATGAATATTTCTAAAATGTCCAACTTTTAGCTGTTCTTGTGAGAATAATGAACAAAAAAACCAAAGATTTCTGTCGAACATCCAGTCACTTTCCTTCAGCTCAAGGATTACACCATAAAGGTTCAATAGTTGTTTCGGACGCCCCTCAACACCATGCTGCCCTGAGTGGAGAGCCATATTGACCTTTGACTAAAAACCACAGCCAGGATTTAATATCCTTTGTATGGAGAGATTTGAAATCATTTTAAAACTTTGCGAAGACTTTAAACTGGAAGAGGGTGTGCTAACTTTACTCCACCAGAAAAGATGAATCTCATCATCAAACGTCGCTTCATTTGTTCTAAATAAATTACTTATGAGGCAAAAATGCTGGTATCTGTCAGTGGTGGGCACACTATCGATAGACCACTGATAGAAGAGCTATTTTCTTCAGTTAGCATTCTTGCTAAATTTGAAAACATTTAGCGCACTTAGCATTTTTTCTTATAAATGATAAATCGCTAATTTACTTGTCTGTTTTATAAATCCAAACTCCATCTGTGTTGAAGTTTGTGTTATTGAATTCTTCAAGTAGTTAGACGTTTATAGTCATACTCTTATTTTGAAAGGGGTAAAAACTGTTTACTCAACAGTTCCGTTTCCTCTTCTCACGTTCACTTCCTTTTTTTCCCTCCAAACAAACAAAATGAAACATAAAAAAATAACATGTAAACAAATATGATAGATATGCATTGAAGGACATAAATTATGATTTGAAAATTAAATTGATGTTTGAGAGTTGTAGTCTTTCAAAGGCAGATACAATTTGAATTGAAGTTAGCATCTTAGAACATTAGCATTAACTTCTGCTGAAAAAGCTAAGTGGTGCAGCACTAAATGGTATACCACTTTAGTGTTAGCGTTTGCTAAATGGGATAGTATTAGCATTAGCAGAACCAATGTTTATGATTGGTGCTTTAGAGTTAGTGTAACTACCTTTTTAGCTAGCGGTGCCCACCACTGGTATTTGTTCCCTTTGATTTCCCATCTGCAGATCCAGATCTTCCCTGTAGCATCTTTGTTAGCTTTTGCTAACGCGCTGACATGAACTGTTCGGTGCAGCTTTAGCAGAGATATTTATTTACGCTGTGCTGGTTTAAGGTGTAACAGTGTCACTGGGTCCAGGTTTCTCTGACCGCCTCCGGCTCCTGCCGCCCCACTAGCTATTTTAAGCTAGCTGAAACCCAGCCAGGGCACCTCCAGGAACTGACCTCCCTTTTGGATTAACAAGTTCTGGGTGATTGGATCCCCGGCTCATTTACGGCGTGACACTTCCCAGCAGGTCAGGGGCCAGGTAGCCGTCGGGCGCAGCTGGGATTTTGGGGCCGATTGGGTTGAGGGCCGGCGTTGGTGTCAGTAGGAGGCTGTTCTGCATGTCCACGCCTTCCACCACGGTGTAGACGGGAGCAGCAGGCAGCTGGGCCACGCTCTCAGGAAGCTCGGCTAACCGCTTCATCTCAGAGCTGCTGTCTCTCCGACCTGCGTTCACCAAGATGCCGTCTTGTTTCTTCCCCTTCTCCTCCTCCATGTTTGTCTCTTTAATGGTGGTTTTCTCCAGCAGAACGCTCCCAGACGACCCCACCTCGCCGACCTGCGTGTACGCCGCTGCCTCCCTGCCCTCCACTGCTACCAACGCTGAGCTTTGCTCCGCTGCACTTGCCTCCTGATGGACCGGCGACACTCTTGCCTCCTGATGGACCGGCGACGTGCTCGCCTCCTGATGGACTGGCGGCACGCTGGCCTCCTGATGGACGGACGATGCGCTGGCCTCGCTCAGCAGATCTGGCTCACAGCAGCTGGAGCGGCCAGAGTCATCGTCCCTAAAGATGGCGAAGCGCGGAGACGACGGGGAGCGGTCCATGAGACAGCCAGTGTCCACGTCCAGCAGCTTGTCATTGGACGCCTCGATGTCCAGGTCGATGAACTCCACCCAGGGGTCGTCGTTGTAGAGCTCCGGCCTGAGGTCGGGCGGGCCGGTGAGGATGGAGGTGAGCTCTCGGAGTTTCCCTTTCTGGAACAAACAAGGTTCAGACACCCATGACTTCCCACAAAACCCAAAATAGACGTTTATATTTTAATTTTGACCTTAAATAGAAAGTAAACATTCACATTTTAAATGTTTTTATGATTCCATTTGGGTCTAACTGGCTTCTAAAAACAATCCAAATGCTTAAAATAAACACTCAGATGTTTTTAGGCAATCAGTCTATGTTTTTAGGTTCTGGGAAATGAGCCGTTTCAAAAACCTCCAGAATGTAACATCACAAATCAGCAGGCACTGTCCATCACCTAGCAACCCCAGCAGAGTTCCACCCGTCACATAGCAACCCCAGCAGAGTTCCACCCGTCACCTAGCAACCCCAACAGAGTTCCACCCATCACCTAGCAACCCCAGCAGAGTTCCACCCGTCTCCTAGCAACCCCAGCAGAATTCCACCCGTTCAGCTGCAAGTTAGTTTTGTCTTATTTCAAGTGTACTAAGATTTTTGCATTAGAAACTAGACCAAAAATATTTGGTAAGATTTTGTGTTTTTGAAGTGTATAATTTTAGCCAGAAAAAAGCCCAACTGTAGGAAAAAATAAATGCATTTAATTCCAAAAAAATAATAAAACTATTTTGTGATGTCTTTCAAAATCCTTCATGTGGAAACTTGCCTTCAGTAGATTCGGGTCAATTCCTCGTATTTTCGGTCCAGGAACAGGAGGCAGGAGGATAAACATCAACCTGCAGCAGGAAAGAAAACATCAGAAATCTCATTTCTTCTTCAATCTATTGGTTCAGACTCAAATATTCTGACCATCAGCTACTAACTTTTCCTGCTGTGAAATGATGACCAGCAGCAGGATGGCCACTAAAAACAAAGCTCCAAAGATGATCAAAGCCATAACTGGGAATCTGGAAACTGAGGGACAAAGAAAAGTCAAATGAATGAATTGAAAAAGCAAAAAGTTTTAGCACAGCTTTATAAGCGTTTACCTTTAGATGGGATGTGGATGAACACAGACTCGCTGAAGTCTCCAAAGTCCTTCCCTGCCAGCATTTTGCAGCGAACTCTGACCTCATAATTGACGTTGGTTTGAAGGCCGAACAGGGAGCGGCGCGTTGTTTTCACCAGGCCGGTCTGAGGAGCACACAGGGTTAAAAACTCAAGTTATTATCTCTGGAAATAAAGAGGAACGATCTGCAGTCAGCACAGCTTCAGTTACTACGCCTAGAAACTGGAGATCAGGCTGAAATCTGAGCCTTCAGAGTCACATAGAGACAGTTACAAAGTCAGCCTTCTATCACCTGAGGAACAATGAGAAAATAGTTGGAATTCACAACAAAATCTCTGTTTATTTCACTAACTTCTTAGTCATTTGTTATTTATTATTTTTATTAGCAGGAGGCAGAAAAAATCTTGTTTGAATTATCAGCTGGTGGCTTAACTTTGAGACAAATGGGTTTGACTGATTGTTGGGTAAGTGGCCTCTGCACCCCAACGCAGCCGTCATGGCCGCCCACCTGCTCCCAGCGCTCGGCGCCGGCCTGGCGGTACTGGGCGTCGTACTGCAGCGCTATCCATCCCGTCTCCACGTCGGCCGTCACCGGAGGCTTCCAGCTCAGCATGGCGTCGAAGTGCGATCCGGTCAGGCTGACGTTCATCAGAGTCCAGCTGAGGCCGAACGGAGGGTCCGGTTGCACTGCAGAGCAGAATCACAGGATCAAACCAAGCAGAAAATCCAAACACATTTTCTCTAATTGATCCCAATTAACCAATACAGTCTAGTTCAGTTTGCTGTCCTAGCGCCGTGTTGTCAATCATAAGTTGGGTTTTTGTGGATTTCACATATGAAGATATTTCAGGTTTTCCACTTTATTAAAGAACAGAAAAAAATGTGAGAAATGTTCAAAGATTTTATCAATAATTAAATAAAATTTACTTTCAGAGTGAAAACGGTCAGCTTCTTTAAAAGTTCTTTAGTTCAGATGAACGGATGGATGGATAAACAGATGAATAATTGAAGGAATGAGCCAGCGCAGTCTGAAGTCCGTCCCTAAAGGATGTGACCTTCATGTTTTAGATGTTTCCTTTCGTCAGTGCCTGAACTGGGACAGTTCTCTGGAGAACAAACCCAAACACTTTTCATAATTTAAACCAGTTGGACCTCTTGTCTTCTGCAGAAGAATCTGTTTTCTGTCCCGCTAACAGGAGGAAGGTTTCTCCCCAGTGGGATCCAGAAACCAATCTGGGTTTTCCTGCGTTTCTCTGCGGCCGTGAACTCACCGAGATCTTCCAGGGAGAAGGAGATCTCGTCGTACAGCACGGCCCGGTCTCTGGAGCGCAGCTGCACCGTGTAGGACGTCCAGACCGTGGTGTGGTTCTCGTTGAAGAAGCACTCGTCTGGTCTCTCCGCGCTGTAGTGGGGACATTCGCTCCAGTTTTTCTCTGAGGCACCGAGAAGCCTGAAAGGAAACACAGTCGACCACATCGATGCTGGTTTGTGATACAGTCTGGTGGTTTTGATTCAGCGATGCTAGCTTAATCAATACTAAACACTACACTGACATTACATACAGCGGAAGCTAATCGTAAAGTGCTAATATTACTTCTGTATTAAAAAGTCGTCTGGACCTTCAGGTCTCCATTTAAATTCTAAATAAAAGTATAAAAAACTAAAACTTCAGCACAGATATTGAACTTTATTCAACTAAAAGTTTACAAAATTAGCACCTTAGAATTTATATGAAAAAATGGGGAAGCTAAGTGAGTGTTTTCAAAGTTAGCTAAAGTGCTAACAATTAGTTCTGCTATTAGCGCATTAGCATCCCCACTACTGGATTTATGTCTATATTTGATCTGCTGGATCCAGTTTAAGTCACTTTATGATTATTCCAGTTGAAATACATAATTATAAACTAAACATTAACTGGGCATTTGTCTAAAGCAGCATCACTTTGACCCCCAGGTGGACTTTGCCTTTTCGACCCGATGGATCTGGGTACACAGATATCACTGCTTCGATCTTATCACAGTTAACCCAAAGTTCATGTTTCTGCCCTAAACCTGAAGCAGGATTTCATGTTTTTAAAAATCCTTGCTGCATCTTCAAAGTGGAGGAAAATGCAGGTTAATGGATTAGTGAGGACAATGTTTTCCCTTACACTCTGTTGAAGTAGAACAGACGTAAATCTTTTGGTTCCGAGAGGTTCTGGAAGGATCCGGCGCTCCATCTGCAGCGGAAAGTCTCCATGTTGCGAGAGATGCAGCCGGTGAAGTGCGGCCGCACTGCAGAGGAAAATATTATTTACACATTTTATTAAAAACATCGGCTTTTTTATCTTTTTTTTATTCCTGCATTTGAAGCAGTTTGAGCTGAATTCTGAGAATTCTGAAAAAACATTTTTTTTAAAAAATGTCTAAATTCTGAGAAATTTCTACATTGTGAGACTAAAGTCAAAATTCAGATAAAAATTTACATTTATAAAAAAATGTTGCACAAGCTGATGTTTTGTTGTGTACTTTGTGTATCTGAAATATTTCTATAATATTTTTCTCTAATTTCCTCTTTCAGTGAATGAAGGCAGATAATATAAGCTCTTGCCTCTTTCTGCTTTCTTTTAGTTTTTACATGAACTCCTGACATTTATGACTGAGTAAATGAAGTAGCAGATAAAATGGCGGTGGCGTTTTCCTGGAAGTCCTTTTCCGTCTCGCTGCAGGAGGAGTTCGCTCCTCCGCTGTCGTGGAATAATCTGTTTGTTCTCGCCGTACCGAGAAACGCGCTCACACAGAAACGGGCGTGCGGCTCGGGTTTTACTGCCTGCACAAATTGAGAGCATGTGTGCCTGGAGCAGCGAGAGGCTGCGGGCCAAGTAAACAACACATCTGGCAGAAAACACAGAAATGACCACTTCCTGCTGCCTGTTCCGCCAAAGTAAAACACTTATCTTCACTAAATGCAGTTTGCTCCATGTAATTCTGAAAAATCCAGTTGTTTTGGGTCTTTGCAGCTTCAGGATCTGAGCAAAAACGGTTTTAGAATAATGAGTAAAGAGCTTTGTTTGCATTAAAGTTAAGCAACTGATGACTGAAGGAGGGACAAAAAAATATCTATTTTTTTATCTTAAATTCAAAACTATTGAGTTACTACAGATGGTGAAAAATGCTAACTTTATATATTATTTTGTACAGTTCTGGCTTAATTACTGCTAAGTGCAGCCAATCAATCTCGTGAACTCGCTGCTAAATGTACTACTGGTTTAGACACAATTACAGAAAAGCAGTTTACCTGCCATCATCAGTGGCTATGCTAACTTATAATGGGCTAGCTGCAGCGCAGCAGAGAGAAAGGAGGATGATTGACAGCGCTAAGTCCCGCCTCCTGGCTCCCATTGGTTGAGTCTCGTTAACACTGGCAGAAGGCAGAGAGGATGAAGTTTTACGGATTATACCGTCACAACATAGTGACAGCTTCAACAAATATGTAGAAAAATATTTTCATAAAGGTTACACACTGTAGCGTTAAGGTCATTTTGTCTTTGTTTCATTTTAATGTTACATATTCTGCTGAGAAGGTAAGAAAATTAAGAATTTACTCGTTTTTTATTTTCTCTTTTGACTCGATGATGGACGCCTCACAAGTCCAGACTGGTAGAGGGCTTTTTCCCTACGATGGTGATGATGATGATTTATACTTATGGCCCACTTGAGAGAGCAAGAGTCAGGGGTTAAAAATAACCTGTTTACCAGATAACCGGCTCCTCCAGCTCCAGGAGGGCCGAGCTTCCTCAGGATTAGGAGAAAAATGTGACACCCAGCTATGTGGTCAGAGTGGGGGGAGGAGAGAACCGGGCCGACCCACTAACCTGCTCCTGCAGGTTCCACGAACTGAAATACAACACCTTTACATCCAAAATGGAATATAAGAACCTTATCGCCACAGAATGGCATCCAGCAGACTGGCGATAGATTTACAGTTACCCAAGCCAGCTAGCTAACTAGCTAGCTAGTATGTTAGCAGCTAGTTAGTTGTAGCATCAGCTACGATGGTACTGCAGGTAGAAAAAACAGTAAATTTCTGCCAAAAAAAGGGAAATTTTTGAGCTCTAAAAGTTGAAAATTGGGGGCCAGGGTTTTATTTTCAGCAAACACAACCTGAAGCTTCTGCAATATTATAAGTTAGCACAGAAAATCCATAATTAAACCACATTAAATAGTCCTGTCGAAACAGAATTTAAGACATTGAGTTAACATATTAAAGGTCAACTTGCTTTTTAACATTAAGACTTTATTTTTTTTAGTATATTATTAGCAACTAGCTAGCGGTAGCCTCAACCGTCCGGAGTCGGAACGTAAAAAAGTTCAAGTGCGACTGAAATTTTTGCCTGGCAGAAAATCCCCATTAAAAAAAAAAAAAAAAATTAATAATAATAATAAATGCGATTTTAAATAGTCTTTTTCGAAACAGAATTTAAGAAATGATGTCAATATATTTGGGGTCACTTTTATTTATTTTTTTAATGAAGTGAGTGATCGGACATTTTCAGGATGCGCGCCGCGGACGCCCCGACTCTCCCTCCTCCCCCCCGCCAACTTGAGCGTGTCTGTGTTTGCTCAGCGGCTGCCAGGCACAGTTCAGCCCGCTGCAGGCAAACACCACGGAGCGGCACGTCCCCTTCTCCTTACGCCGGGATTACCTCCCGGATGGGAACGTCACCTCACGCCGTGTTCCCGCCACACACAGAAAAACAGCTGATGGCGGAGCCGTCACCAGATCTGCAGTAAACATGTTTACGCCTTGATTTATCCCCTCTAAGCTGCCAGCAAGCTATTTCAGGGCGCAGCACAACATCCTGCATGCATTTCCATAAATCCAGATGAGCTTCCTGTCCGCTGGGGCGCAGGAAACATTCACTTAGCGGACAAAGTCATTCATTAATTATCAGGCGGGACGCGGCGTACTGGCCGGCCGCTCCGGGTTCATTAGCAGACGTTTGGACCCATTAAGGCCCGTGGGAAGCCGCCATTATGCTTTCTATCGGGCCAAGAGGTTATTTAAAGCGAACACTCAGCCGTCAGTCGGCGCGCTCCAGCAGGGTTGCCAGGTTGGATGGGTTTTACCCAAGTCTGAAGTTGTTTGCTGTCAAAATTGGACCTGGTTCTGGTCAGAATGCCAACAATGTCTTAAACTGTCACAGGTTTATAAATGCAGTAGATGGCCTAAAGCATAAGTTAGGTTTTTTATATTAGAGTCACTCAAAGAAATAATAAAAAATAGATTCATGAGAAAAAAAGTTCTGAGTGGAAATAATATGATTAAAGTCATAAAATGAAGAGAATAAAACTTCTATTATTAGAATAAAGTCATAACAGTACAATAATACAGCCGCATGGTAATAAAGTTGAAAAAAATACAAGAATAAAGTCCAAATAATATGATAATAAAGTAATAAAATTACCAAAATAAGAAGAGATGACTCAAATCTCATCTTATTTTGACTTTACTTTGGAAGTTTTATTACTTTATTCTTGTAATTTCATTGTTTTTATTCTTTATTATTATGTTTCCAATACCCCAAAGTAAATATAAATCCAGTGCTGTCGATGTGAGTTTCCCTTAGAAGCTGAGATTTGCGGTTTTCTGTTGGGTTTGGTCTGGAAACTGTCAGTCTGACCTGGCAACCCCGCGTCGCTCTCCAGGGAGAAAACCTGGCCCTCACGAGCCGGACGATCCGCTTCCTGCACCGGATCGACTCAGCAGAACAGACCTCATAAGTAACTGGAAATCCTTCTGTTTTTCCTCGCAGCCTGGACTCCACTGTCACTTTCCCCTCCATTTCAAATCAATCCTGCTGGTGATTTTCCCCCCCAAACAGAGTTAAATCGAAGGCGTTTTGTTGCGGTTTCAACGAGGTGAAAGTGTCAGGCAGGAAGCCATGAGGGAGCACTAACAAAACGGGGCTGTGGAAATGAAAACAGCAGGACCAGACGGGCCCACCAGTCCAAACAAAGTCTGAATCAGACCGCCTGGCTGGGGAAACTCGGTCCGGTTGATTCGTAGAAGCAGAACCTCTGAGGGCTTCGCCACGGCTGGAAAAGTGGAGCTATTTTAGTCGACTCATTACTTAAAAATGTCCTGCAGTGAACTCTGCAGCTGGGGAAACTGGAGCCTCCTCAAAAAAACTTCATCTTTTCTGTCTTTATCCATTTCTTTCCTGTTTTTAATTTCATTTTGCAGCTTTTATGTATCTGAGCTTTTAGTTTCTGTTTGTGTTTTTGTTTTGGAAAGCAGGAAAGAGCTAAACGTAAAAAGAAAAAAAAAAATTTTTTTCCAATAAATACGTTTTAAAAATACACTAAATGCATTTTATTAAACTGTAAGTTTACAAAACAGCCAAGTAAAAGAGAACTTTAGAATATATCTGGAAAAACTAATTTAAGCGAAGAGAGCTATACGTTTATAAAGTTAGCAAAAACGCTAAGGTGCTAATCATCAAACTACTTAAAGATTTCCAAAACTCAAACACACATATTTAGTTTTATTCAACTGAGAATTTTTTAAGCGTGTTAGCGCTTTGCTAACGTTGAAAACATTTAGCGCACTTAGCTTATCCTGACTCAATTTTTTCTGTAAATTCTAAACAATGGATAAAACTGTTAGCCAACACAGATGTCAAACTTTATTCAACTACAAATGTGCAAAACATCCAAGTAAATTAGCATCTCAGAATGTAATATAGGGGAAGCTAAGTGCGCTAAACGTTTACAAAGTTAGCAAAACGCATTAACGTCTAACTACACGTAGAATCTAACAGTTAATAACCAAAACTTTAACATTTGTGAGCTTTTAACTGAAAGTTTACCAAATTTGCATCTCAAAATTTAATTTAGGGGAAGGTAAGCAGCTAAATGTTTTCAAAGTTAGCAAATGATTTATATAAAAGATTAGCTATACTATTAGCAGTGCGCCCACCACTGTTTACTGAATATTTGGAGTTATGATCCGCAGAAAAATGTGGGAATACTAAATATTATAGGCGTGTCAGTGGCCCAAACATGTCTGCTCTCACTTTACAAACAGGTCTGACTTTCTGAAATGGTCCCAGTTTGCTACCACCACCAACGAGCTGCTGGATCTCGTTTTGCTGTCGTGGAAAAGTCATTTCAGTTTCAACAAAAAGTCGTAAAACATGAAAACCAAACCCAGCAGGAGACGCTGCACTGTTACGCAACCAAACGCGGCTCCAGATGTCCAACCCGGCCCTAAAACCTCACTGAAGACCTCAGCTGAAATGTGAGCCATGTGTGAGGCGTCTTTCTGCAGCCGCTGGACCCAAACCGGGTCCTTCACACTAAACAGCTTCCCATTGTTTTCACGCTCCGCAGAATTCCTGGTAAGCCACTTCACCAGAAACCCGCTGGCTCTCTCTGCGGAGGCCGCGCATGTTGTGCAACACGCATTGTGCTCCGAGGCTGCACAGTTTCTACTGACTTAAGGAAACGATTTATCCTGAAAACCCACCAAGGCACAAACAGAAGGAGTGGAAGCCGTTCGGACCTGGAACATGGAAGCCGTACCTGCATCAGGCTCCGACTGGAGGCCGAAGACGTGGAGGAGGAAGAGGAGAAGCAGCGCGAGCGCCGCAGACGTCATGCTGAGCTGCGGTGGAAACATTAACACAAAGTTAGTTGGTTCCACCCAGAAAACCGGCAGAGATCCAACCGTGAAGAACCATGGCTGTCCCACCGAGCTTCTGCACATAAATAATGTTAAAATTCCTCCCTGAGCCTCGTTTAATCAAACCCTGATTTGTTTGGGGGATTTCAGGATTTATTTGGAACATTCTGTCTCCAACACAACAAACGACTCCAATGGAAACAGAGTTTAGCGTTTCGGTGGATTTTCCTCCTCAATAAGCGACACAGTGAACCTTCAATGGGCCTTCAGGTCCGATTAAAACTACAAACCATCAGGTACGGAGGCGGAGGCATCATGCTGGGGGACAGAGTTTGGTAAAGATGGTGGCTAAAGTTTGAGACGATATGAAGTAGGTGAAACTATTCAACCATTTCTGATGTTTTACCGTCTCATTGTTTTTATGGTTCAATCATAATTTACAAAATTTGGGTTTTTTCTCCCTAATGTCAAAATTAAAACTGATTTCTGCAGAATAATCAAATTTAAACAAATGTTTTATATAAAACAAGTGAGTGCATAAATATTCTGTTAATTATCATTATTTTTTAGAAATAATTTTGCACTGAGATTTTTTTTCTTTGGCAAAATAAAAAAAAGTTGTAAAAAATGTGTGAACTTTTGCATTTTATCCATTTATTAACAGAAAAGCTTCCAGTTCATTTTGTTTTGCAGAACGTGGATTTTAAATGAATCGGTTCTCGTTTGCTTCATGTTTGCTGCATTTAGCAAAGTTTTATAAATTAATTAAAAGCAGAAAAGTTTGTTTTTGAGTGTAGATGTGATCACATCTACTGGGAAATTAGAGAAAATGTAAAAATCCTGCTTATTAAAAGACAAATAGTTTGTGATGTTTCTGACCGTGTCCATCGGAAAACCTTTTAAGTTTTGCTGTAATTAAAAGTAAAGAGTCTGGGGGACACAGTTGGCCCCTGCGCCGCACTTTGAGCACCCTGGCTCAGTGTAAATATTTATTTTTCTGGCAGCCTACATGCCTGCAGTTAAAACTACTGTAATGTTGCTAATATTCGGCTTTAAACAGAAGGAAGGTTTCACTTTTATTTCCAAAAGGAGACTGAGCCGAACCGCGGAGCCGCTCCCTCCTGGCTACCTGCCCGGCAGCTACACGAGCTAATTGTTTTCTTAGAAGCAACATCATCTAATCTTTGAGTAAAGAAGTCTATCAGACGGGTTTATTCACCGTTTTATTCCTAGAAAGAAACATTTATCCATCCTTCCAGGAAGAAGCCGCTCATTTCTGGCTGGGATTTGGACGGCCTAGTCCAAACAACAGTTCAGGGTCACTCCACTCCCCGAAAGTTGTTAAGTCCACCAGTGCTCGGTTCGGATTGTTTTTTTCTTTTCCTGCGTTTCTGGAACATTCCTGAATGATTTCATTGTGGAACGCAAACCGAGGTCCTGATTTCACTTTAAACTCGTGAATTTATTCACCTTAATGATCACATAGAAACATTAACGAAGCTTTAAATGTATGATTAACAAACATGTTTCAGTCATGCTGCACTGATACTGGTCTATTTCATCTGTTTTATTCCACTGGGGAGAAATAATTAAAAATCATTTCATTTCAAACACGGCCTGTGATGCCAAATTTACATTTTACACATTTCTGTACTTTTATTTGGGATTAAAATAACTGTACAGTTGTAAAGTTGTGCATCAGTTTGCAGCCATTTCCATATGTGAGTTTAAATGCTGAGTCGGCAGCAGATTATTTAAGCTGACTAGACGACCTAAACGAGACAAAATCTCATTATCTTCCAATGATTTTGTGAAAAACTGTAATGAGCGTGTTTTGTTCCTGTTCACGATAAGTCACATTTAATTCCCGTTATTTGAAATTAAATGGTCTTCATCCCTTTTTTTAACGACAGTCAGCAGCAAACACTTCTTCTGATTTTTTGTTTAGCACTTTTTAGCATGTTTGCTGGCTTTGACAACGTGCTGCCGTCTGTGAAACGATGTGATGGTTTTGCGTCGCCATGCCACACATTCCTGGACTGAAATCATCCTTTCTAACCGTTATTCATTTATTTGTTTGATAAAACGTCAGAGTTCTTGGAAAAACTTGACATTTTTTGGTTGACTGCAACGTTTTGGGTGTTGGTCTTCAGTTTATTGGGTTTTTCTGCTCCTCCTGTTCTGAGTATTAAACGGCTCAGTAGCTGTTTGGATTCGCACGTCTCAGCGGCTTCGTGCCTGGAGGTTCAATTCCAGTTTGTTCATTACGTCAAGCAGTTGGAAGCTCCTATTTATCAATGTGCAGGCCAAGGCACTGGCACGTTCATGTTCCCTCTTATCTCTCAAACCTCGTCCATGTGAGGAGCTCAGGGTCTTACAGCCTTCTTTCACAGAAACGCTTTATTTTCAGCTACAAGGTGCAAACTGAGATGGGGAGAAACTTCAACATGACCTCAGTGGAGACCTTATTGCAAGTCACCAGAAACCCGCCTGGAGATGCTTCTGCAGGATTTCCAGAGTTTTGTCTGGAAAATGTTTAATGCTGTGCTACTTTTTCAAATCTCGATTAGTTTTTTCTGGTTAAATAAGGTCAAGTCATAAAATGAAATCACTCAACCACTGTTGTCAAATTCAAAAGACATACCAGATCTTCCGATTATTCCCTGCATGTTTAATCTTGATCATCATTTGTGATTTTTAAATAAATAAATGTGAGTTTGTGCTGCCGCCTCTCGTTTTTAATTTGATAAACGTTTATTTTGCCCTGTAATTAAACAGGTAAAGCACATATATAACATGACATGTTACAAATATTAAGCTAAACAAATAAAAATGAAATTATGATGCTTGATGGAACGTCACTTTCTAGTAAAATATCAATTTAAAAGGAAAACTGTCGCAATTTGGAGGGGAAAAAACAGAAAATAATAACCAATCAGTACAAGTAGCCGTTAAATCTGCCCACTTTCAGTCTGTTTACACAGTTTGAAGGTCTCTCTTCTTCCCTGTTTATCTCAGTTCAGCCTGATTTTTAGGGAAAGTGTAAATAAATCAGCTTTAAGCTCCAGCAGAACATGCATAAACCACGTTTCAGAAGCTTAAAGATTGTTTTTAAGGAGCGCAGATGAAGATCCTGGTTCTTACCTTGCGCACCAGCCCGCAGGTCTGACCCCGGAGAAGCCCCCCCCGTTCACCCGCCGCTGCGGCTCCGCTGCTCCGCTGCCGGTCCCGGAGCTCCCGGTGGTTTCCTCGATACACAAACCGACACAACGGCGACCAAACACGGGCTTGAACTCCCGAATCGAGGCGCTGACAGCAGCTGAAGGTGGTTCACCCGGAGACAGCTGTCCTCCCCGCTGTGTGACAGAGACCGTGTGTCGATCTGCGGCGCTGCAGCTGCGATAAATACAGAGTGGCGCCATCTGCTGGTGGAGTCTGGGTACAGCAGGGGGAACGTTGAGGATGGAAGAAAAAGGAGTAAATTGCTGCCAAAAATCTCAGAAATTTAGAAATTAATCTCATACATTTTCTGGAAAAATAAATAAATAAGTAAAACTGGAAAATGTATGAGTTTGAAAAGTAAAAAAAAAATGCTAGAAAAAAAAGTTAAATTTTGAGATTAATCTCATACATTTTCTGAAAACATAAATAAGTAAATAAATAAAACTAGAAAATTTTAGTTTGAAAAGTAAAAAAAAAAAAAATGCTAGAAAAAAAAACCCTGACATTTTGAGATTAACCTCAGAAATTTTCCAGAAAAACCTCCAAGTTTCAAAGGTCAACATTTTTTAAATTCCAAAAAAAAAAATAATTCTAGCAAATTTTAGAATTTTCAAGCTCAATTGTCAGAATTTCTGAGTTGTTAGGCAGAAATTTATTCCCCCCTGTACTTTCACTTTTTTTTTTTTGCAATGGAAATTTGTTTTAAATTGTTGTTATTGCCGATTTAACAATAAAACCCACAAGAGAGTTCATGTATATTTGAAAAAGAAAAAAAAAATCTAGTCAAAACCAAAGACATTTTGAAATTTAACGTAAAATCAAACACAAACTTTAATAGAGTTTGAGTAAATACTTAATTTGTTTCATTTTTATTCCACATTTTATAATTGCTTTTTCTTTTTATTTGTGTATCAGGTTTCTTTTTATTTTATCAACGGAAGTCCATTTCTGCCATGAATGAAGAATAAAAGTCCAAAAGAAGGTCATAATTGCACATTGTGGTCATAATTATGAAAATAAAAGTCAAGTTTTAGTCATAATTTTGAGTTTTAAAGACATAATTACAAACCTAAAAGTTAATTTCGAGCTTTAAAGTTATGATTATGAAAATGAAAGTCAAACTTTTGAGTTTTAAAGTCATAATTAGGAGAATTAAATTAAAAGAAGACAAATTTTGAGTGATAGATGTCAATGACTTCTGATGTCTGATCTTTTAGCCTACTTCGTGCTGTCAGTCAGGCTCTATTTAAGTGATTTCTTCAAACTGCTTGTCTGGAAGTATTCAGACCCGAGTGCAGCTGGTGACATTGAACCACAAAATATGATTAATCCCAGTAAATCCATTATTAATCCCAACTGTAATTCCTTGTCCACATTCAACCAAGTTAATTTGAATAGATTTGAGCCTAAATAAATAAGATTTTAATTAGGAAACACTGAAAAACTTGTTGGATGTGAATATTTCCCTCAGCTTTGTTTTTGCCTTCAAACTGATGTAGTTCTCAATCCAACCACTAGGTGGCGAGCTCAGTAAGATTGTTTATTACAGTTTATTCAATTATAAAACAAAGCAATAAAACTAACCGTCTCTTCTCTCAGTTGATTCCTTCATGTATTTTATGATCGGAGCAAACAGAGTAAATAAACTGAGTACTGGACATAAGTTTGTCCCAAATAAAACCTCCAGCAGAGTAAATAAATCCAGATTATGGGTCATTTAAGAAGCAGGTCAGTTTGGACCTGGTTGTTCACTTTCCAGGGCCAAACATTTCTTCACTGAGGGAATTCCTGAACTCGGGGGAGTGTTGAGAAATCCAGCTGCCGATAAATGACCCTGAGCGTTACGGAGCTGAGCCAGATAAGAAGGAGAAACTCTGACCAGAACAACATGAAGGTAAAACCAGAAAATTCACCATTTAAAACAGGATTTATGACGAATAAATCACATTTAATCTCAAATAAACCTTCCCGCTTTCTGTTTACAGTTGTATTTGGTTTCTACGTTAGCGCTGTCACTTACTCTGCTGTTACCAGTCTGGTAAGAGTGACGTGTTTTACCATTGTTTTAATGAATGCTGTATATTGTACAGATGTATTTTTAAATAAATAAATATCATATCTTCTTTTCTCAGTTGTCAGCAGAGGGTAAACTGCAGATGGGGTTCTTATGGAGGCTGGTCTGAGTGCGACGGCTGCTCCCGTACAAAGGTAACCAAACAACACTGGGACTCAGCGATATGCATTTCACTTATTTATAGAAGAGATAAATACATTTCTTAATTTTATTTGAGAAAATAGAGTTTGCGTAAAGAAAGTAGAAAATATTGGTGATGATTGAAGCACAAAAATATATTTTTGAATCGTACTTTAAAATAAGCTTAGCCCGTGTTAGCTTACTTTATTTTAGATTTTGTTATTCAGCACAGTTTTAATTTTATTTTATCCACTTTAGTGTAGTTAAGCTCACTTTACTATATTTATCTTACCTTCCCGGTTATTTATTTTCCTTTAGCTTATTACATCCTCTTTTAACTTAGCTTACATTAGCTTAGCGTGGTTTATTATATTTTAGTTTTCCAAATACTATTTTTTTATTTTATCTAAACTTAACCTAGTTTATTTTACCCTAAGTTACTTTAGCTTTCCCTATCTCATCTTATTTTAGCTAACTTTGGTATATTTTTACTTTAGCTTAACTTAACAGGTATTAGCTTAGTAAGTTAGCATGTCTAAGATTGTTATAACCAATTTTATTGAATCTTTATTTAATTCTCTTCAGCTTAGCAAAGGTTTTATTAATGTTCAAGATGTAAATGACAATACAGAAACCATGAGACTTATTTTTACTTTACTTTAGCTTAGCTTAATTTATATTATCTTTGATATTATGTAGATGGCAGATTTATTTTATTTTTTTTCATTTTTCTACATCTCTATGTTGACCCAGATTATAAATCACAATGCCTGTGTAATCTTTTGAGCATATTTTACAAGAAATAGCTCAGTAAGAGGAACACCGCTGACTTTTGGCGCCGTTTTCAGGCCGAACTCCAACCCAAACAGGACAGAGTTCGAATGAAGCAACATTTCTCTCTACCGTGAAAATATTTCTGAGTTTGATATTTGTTTTTGCAGTAAAGTACGAGCAAGTTCAATTCATGTGAGATGGACTTGCAATCAATACAAAAAGGTTTTTGCTGTTTTTATGAGAAAACGGTGTAACTCTTTTTATTAATTATTGTTAACTGGAACATAAAACCGTTAAAATTCACATTTTGAATAGTTTTATATTTACATTTGGTTCTGAGTGTTGAAAAACAAAACACAGCCGCAGTTTTTGGCAATTATGCCTTTTCAAAACCTTCCGAATGTAACACGTCACAAATCAGCAGGCATTGCCCCTCGCCTAGCCCGTTACCTAGCAACCCCCAGGAGCTCCACCCGCTCCCTAGCAACCCCCAGGAGCTCCACCGTTACCTAGCAACCCCCAGGAGCTCCACATAGGCAGAACTGACCAGACTAAAATCAGATTATCTAAGAACGATTTTGTGGGGGAAAAAAATAAAGTAATGAAGATGTTTCAGTTAGCCTGTACATCAGGGGTGTTCAAACTTTTATCACATGGAAAAAAATAATCAGTTCATAAACAAGAGAGGAAGAAAGGACAAAAAAAAAGATGAAAAAATGAAAATAGTGAGTTTTTTACCTTCTCAACAGTAAACTAAGTTACGATACTTTAATTAAAATAGTGTTTTTTTAATTGGAAAGGGGTGTGTAAATTATTATTATTACTTTAATAATCAATAAAAGGAAGAAGTCCACTTTGTGAATTTTTAAAAGTGTCCACTGAAAATGATACAAGTTTTTTTTTGTTAATTGTGAGCAATAAAAACAAGATGTATTGAAAACTATGTAACAAAGTTTTCATTAAAAGTCGATGTGGGCGCATCGAAGCTTGGATCCTCACTAGAAAATACAAAAAGTCTGAGTATTAAATACTTTGTGATATACCCACCTTTTTTTCTGTAACAATTTTAGGAATTTTAATTAAACAGGCATAATCTTAAATTGACAAAATTAGTCCAAACTTTGAACATTCCTGTTTTCCAGAAACCTGTTCAAGAAGCAGATAGGTCACCTTTAGTTCAGTTTTTAATATTTTCCCTCTGTTTTCCAGGTGCGGACTCGTCATGTGGAGGTGTACGCTCAGTTTGGAGGGGCGCCATGTTCAGGAGAAGCCACCGAAACGCAGACATGCGTCCCACAGAAGACGTGTCCCCTGGAAACAGGGTGTGGCAGCAGGTTCCGCTGCACCTCTGGTGCGTCAAGATCCAAAGTCAAATATCTAACGTATCCATCAAAGTTATTATAGCTAACTAAAACTAAAACTAACAAAATAACAAAAACTGTAAATGAGAAAACATTTTTGTTAATGGGATTCAATAAAAACCTTAAGTAATCAAAACTTCACTGAAACTAAACAATATTTAGCTAATAAAACCTGGAAAACACACTCAAAAACTAAAATGGACAGAATTAGACAAACAAAAAGACACAATAAAACTAAACTATAATGACCCTGGTATGGAGTTGGTGAATGTAAAACCTGTTGGAAAAATATTAGCTTATTATGCTAGTTTTAATGTTACTTATAAACTCATATTACATGCTTAAAATATTAGATAAAATAACATTGTTTTGTATAGGTTAAAACTATACTCAGGCTTCAATTAATATAATTTGATCAGTGGGATACTTTTCTTTAAACATACCAGCATTAAATCATT
>CAEGAE010049348.1:0-25750 GCA_903067095.1 Girardinus metallicus
CTGGGCCTCCCTTCTTAGGCTGCTACCCCCGCGACCCGACCCCGGATAAGCGGAAGAAGATGGATGGATGGATGGATGAAAACAACAGGTTCGCTTTAGGGGAAATGTGAAAAATATTTCACCACGGACAGAGTATTGTTTTAATATAATGTCACAGTATTCCAGAATTACTCCAGACAAACTGACATTTCTCAGTCATAAGAACAGTGAGGATCAGCGACAGAACATTCCTATTAACTGCACCACTGGACTTTACATAAACCTACAAAAAAGAACAATAGACCAATTAAACAGAGAAAGCACTTGTATATTAAAGTGTACAGAAAAATGGCAAAGAAAAAAATAAGGCTTACAATTTTAGGATGTTGTGGACTAACAACCGGAAAATTTCTCAAGTCTTACGCTGAGAAAGGTCTAGGAGAGATAATCTGTCTAAGCTGGTGTCAAGAGAGACTCATCTAGCCTTTAACTACCTTCATTCCAAAAGTTATGACCTTCTTCAGTTAATGAAGCAATCAGCCGAGTAGCCCTCGCAACTGTATAACTTCAATAACCGCTCTTGTTAATGGTAGCTCTCTCCCTATCAACAACGAGCACTTGTTACAGACTAGACAATTTTTAGTGGCTCAACATAAACCCCAAGGTCATTAGTTTATCTACACTAAAGAAACTTCTGAAGCCACCACATTTCTAAAAACATACTCATGGACTTCACATTAATTAGAGGAACCAAACACAATAGATGACTCAATTAATTTCACTGTCCACAAATCTCATTAAACTTTTAATGCGTCTTTATGAAGCAAGCTTTTAACAGGGGTAAATGACAGACAGGTTATTTATTAATGATTACAAATTAAGTATGAAAATAAAAATGATTACAATCTCCTTCATCCTTTCCGAACCGCTTTCCCTAAACTGTGTCACTAATTTACTGAGCAAGGCTTTGGGGTGCAGTTCAACTCATACCCAGATGGTGGGTAATCTTGGCAACTCAAGGGTTTGATGTCCTTGGTTTTAGTCTCGTCTTTGTACAGCGAAATCCCCTTCTGAATAGAAGCAGAGTAGAACTGGTTTTCGTCTTCCGAACACTCAGATCTTCATCACTCAGTGACCTTTGTCCATTCCCCTAATCTGTTGCAAAAACTTTGAGATATTTGGATTGAGCGCAGAGCAGCTGTCTAATCAGGAACCAGGGTTAAGGGCTAATCGGTCTTGTCCTCTTCTAGCAGCACAAAGTCCTCACTTCCTTGTGGTTCCAGGATGCGGTCCTCTGCTGATCTTCTGTCTGCATCATCTTGTTGGCTTGACTTCAGCACCGGAAACTAAGAACCTCTTGTTCCTCTTTTCATGGGTTTTTATACTTTTTCACCCCATGACTGTATATGTGGCGATGGCCTACATGACTTCTTGAATGTTTGATGGCTTAATGGAAAAGTACCCAATCTTACCACATTGGTCAACGCCTTAATACTTCTCCTTTTTTGGTTGTTTATCCCCGACATCTGGTTTCACTTCATCATTTTGGTTTGGAGACAACTCCCAGTTCCTCTTTTGGAGTTCCCCTGCCTTCCCGCTCAGCTCAACGCCTCACAGGCCCTGACTTCTATTTAATTATAACACAGTCTAAGAAGTACATGTCATTATACTTCACACAATGTATGATTACTTCAGTTACAATTCTATATATGCTGTATGATCATCATAAATAATTGAACACAATTACCTTTTAATTTGATTCTTCAGTATAACCTCTTTTAAGAATCATCTGTTTAATTTTATTATCAACTTTCAATTCACCATTTTATTCATCCCTTGATTCACATTTCATTACATTAAACTCTTTGTATAATCATCAATAAATCAAAATACAAGAATACTTATCACTCCCAGGCTTTTATGATCTGTTTTCTGTGTTAACCTGGAAAGATCTCACCAATTAATGCCAGTTTTCACGACACCCTGGACAGGTCACCAGTCCATCACAGAGCCCTGAAAGCTAACAAAGAATAAAATGTACAAAAGAGTGTGAGAGACACCGAATTTATTAGTTTGTTTATTTTACTGTTCATGTGTATTACAGTTCACAGGTACCCCACCCAATTTGTTTTGTTTATTATAAGTTCATTCTTCATTGTAGTTTGTTCATTCCTTCATAACTTGGTTTTGTCTGTCTTTTGCCTTGATCCATGGTACTAATAGTTCCTATATGTCATTGAGTGCAACTGTTTTACATTATAATGATGTCGATAATTACATGTGTTCCTCAAATGTGGCGTTTGCAAGGCGGTGCACTGTTTTCATTCTGCTGAGGAGCGCTAGGCACCGAGTGTGACAAGCTGAGTTTTTGGATTAAGGCAAATGAAACTTTTTTTTTTTATTGGCAAAAACAACCCCGGATGTCATCTGTGCCTGATCACAACAACATATAATGGCGAGCCAGCCAGGAGAGATGTTTTAAAAGCATTTTTGGCGCAAAAAACTGAGACTTTTAGAACCGTTGGCAAGTAACGGTAGCATTGTGTGGCGCTGGAGTAACACTCTCCAACCATCGGACCTGAGGTCTAAGGGATTTAAGAACAGTTTTGTGAGTCCCCACAATGGAACTGAAATCTCTGCGAGACAAAGTCACAGTTGCGCTTTGTCAGTTAAGCCGTAATCGGCTGTTGGAGGTCAGTTACCAACTGAAATGCTTTGCTACAGCGGAAGAGCCCACGAAAGACAGTACCAGACGCCAGCTGATGAAGGTTGTAGAAAATAAGCTGGATGAAGTTGAAAGCAGCTATACACCAAATGACGCTGTGCAGTTTGTAAAAGAACCTTAAAGGGCTTTGGGATGACCGGAAGCTAAAGAGGAGAGTCGTGGAGTTTTCCACTCTTTCAATATACGTAGCACATATAAAGAGCTGCAAGGAGAGATCAAACCCATAGCAGAGAAACTCAGACTAATGAAAGCTGCTGCCAGATTCAGGCTGAGCTCATCAGCCGAAGTACCGGAGGAGACTATTCACTGGGAGTTTCACATCTGTGGTCAAATAGGAGGGAGCGGGCAGCGTGATCAGCTGTCCTAAACCAGCCTGCTGCACCACATAGAAAATGGACTCCGCAAAGGCCACAGTGAGCTAGAAGGTATTGAAGCGGTGATAAGAGCAATCAACCTTGGTCTCAAGCTGCGTGATATGCTGGAAATAAAGACTGATTTGATGCTCCCACAGCTAAACACAATATTAAACGGACATTACAGAGAAGATAACACATCTGACTTGTACCAAAAACTGGTTAATCTTTCCCAGGACCCAAAAGATTCAGCTCAAGACTTTATTCAGGACTATTGAGCTTAAAGACAGGCTTTTATATGCATCCAAGAACGAAGAAGCTGAAGACTACAGCATGGACCTGGTGAAAAGAAAGTTTTTAAGATCAGTGGCTACAGGGCTGCAAAATGATAACATCAAATTTCAGATTAAGACACTTCGTGATGACCCGGATGTGACTGATGAAACACTGATTGAGAAACTTAATGAAGCTGCCAACATTGAGACAGAGCAGCTAATTAAACTGAAGAGAAACAACCCAAAAACAACAAGGATCAATGAGCTGCTCACTGAAGATGAACCACACAGCAGATCTCAGACCAAGGATGACAAGACGACAGCTCCTGCTCCACCTGAAATGCACACCTTGGTGAACGAACAGAAACAAGGTTGCCGAGGTAAAACAGCTGTTCATCGCTTCCCTGAACACCAGTAAGTGGCATACTGCAAAGAGGACATTGGACCCTTGGGGTACCCAAAGAAGGAGGGGCTGCAGAACCTTCCAGAGCAATGGAAAAGTAGACGACTGCAGCCATCGCTTCAAATATGGCCAGCCGGGTCACATTTCCAGAAGATGCCGAGCTCCACGTCAGCAGCAGGAAAACATCAGCGGGTCACTGCCATGGGACCAGCAGTGACCCGGCCCCCACATGAGGAGTCCTGCCGCTGCCTTTTCTGCCACCGGGAAGAATCAGTCGATGCTCCACTCCAGAGTTGTTCAGGTTGCTCAACTGCCATGTATTTTTCCAAAGCATGTCAGATACAACACTGGCACAAACATAACCACGCATGTAAAGATGTTAGACTAGCTGAACAGTATTTGGCTGAAAAAATTAAGAGTTGTTTTCCATTTGTAGAAAATTTTGACATTTCCTCACATAAACAGGGCAAGAAATTAGTAAAACTAATTAGTAGGCATAAAATGGTGAGCTGCACTTTTGACAATCTACCAGTTGTAGCGCTGTGGGACACAGGTGCTCAGGCTACAGTGATAAATGACAGTTGGAGGGCGGAGCACTTACCTCACACCACTATCAGGACGAGGACAACCAGCCACTCAGCATTTATTACTGCATGGGGTTTATACCAATGGACTAGAATCCCATTTTGACTCAGTTCAGCACCAGCAGAACTTCAGAGAAGCCTGGAGGAGTGTTTGTGGGGTTTGTTTGATGATGTCTGCCTGCCTTAGCTTGATGACAATTTGGTTTACAGCCAATCATTTGAGGACCATGTTGAACATGTAAGAGCAGTCTGACAAAGATACCGGAAACATGGGGTTAAACTTGCTGCTAAGAAGTGTGAACTTTTAAAGCCAAAGGTCAAGTTTTTGGGTAGGATGGTGTCAAAAGAGGGTCATAGCATGGATCCAGCAGAGATTGCCCCCGTGCTGGCGCTCAGAGAAAAACAACCCAGCACAGAGGGGGAGATGAGACAGATTCTGGGTTTTCTGTCTGATTACAGATCTTATATTCAAGACTTTTCATGCATCTCAAAGCCCTTGTATGAACTAATTGCAACCCCAGCAGACGCTAAAATCTCCCTTTAAGGCTCAAAAAACAGGAAAATAAAAAACAGAGGAAAAACAAACTGAACAGGGGACAGCTGCCCTCATCATTCCCTGTTAAATGGACAGAAACTCATTGTGATGGCCTGAGCAGTCAAAGGAGAGCCAGGCACAGGTTTAAATTCAAAAAGAATAGTTTTTTTATTTAACCCAAAACAAAAACTTAGGTCAATAATGAAAAATGACAAAGTTGGGCCCATAAAAGAGGTCAAAGTAAAAGAATTCAACTCAGACTGACACAAACAAACAGACCTCCCTAAATAAGACAAAGGGGAAACTTAAATACTGGCTGATCAGGCCACATAGAAGACAGGCAGGAGGCCCAGAGGAGGCAGCATTGGGGGGCGGAGCCACATCGGCGAACTCAACCAAGGGGCGGAGTCAACCAAGGGGCGGAGCCAACTCGGGAGGCGGAGTCTCGGGAGGATAAGAGGAGACTCGGAAGGGGCACTAGGAAACGGGTCTGAAAACTCTGGAGCGGGAGCAGGTAAAGGCTGCTGCGGTGGTTAGCGCTGCCTCGGCGTAGGTACTGGCAGCTGCTGCGGTGTGCGGGGGAGACGCCTAGGGGCCGGAACCTCTGGTGGCTCAAGGCGACGGTGGCGGCGAGGACCTCACCTCTGTTGTGGTCAGGTCCTGCTGTCATGATTTGTGGTAGCTGTTGATTAGAGCGAACACAGAAACCCAGGTAAGAGGTGTGTAATGGTTGATTTAATGATGTTAACAGTCCACAAAGAACAGGCTGCACAGTGAAACAAAAGGCTAAGCTGATCACTGGTAGCAACTGTAACAAGAACTGAATAAATGAGAGCTAAACCACAGTACTTCCCAGTGCAACTGTGACGACAGACAATACAGGTTAGACCCCACTGCTTAGGAGTTAAACACGACTAGACAACTTAGACACGACAAGGACCCGACAAGACACAAAGACAACAGGTGGACTTAAAAACACAGGAGGTAATCCAGGGGAGAGAGACAGGACACCACAGAGACTCAGAAATAGAAACTAAACAAAACACACATCCATCCATCCATCTTCTTCCGCTTATCCGGGGTCGGGTCGCGGGGGTAGCAGCCTAAGAAGGGAGGCCCAGACTTCCCTCTCCCCAGCCACTTCTTCCAGCTCCTCAGGAGGAACCCCAAGGCATTCCCAGGCCAGCCGAGAAACATAGTCTCTCCAGCGTGTCTTGGGTCTTCCCCGGGGTCTCCTCCCGGTGGGACGTGCACAGAGACAGTTTTAAGTTTAAACTGAAAGCCAAAGAAAAGCCTTCCACTAAAAGAGGTATGTTGTCTACCATCGGCTCCATTTATGATCCACTAGGACTCCTAGCACCTCTCATACTTCCTGCCAAACTGCTGTCATGAGAGCTATGCAGGATGAAATGGGGCTGGGATGATCCTATACCTCTAACCTTTCAAAAACAGTGGAACCGGTGGCTGGCTGACTTGGAAAAATTGGCTGACTTCCAAGTGAGCAGATGCATTAAACCTGAAGGTTTTGGAGAAGTGGTTAATGTCCAGTTACACCACTTCTCTGATGCTAGTGAGAGTGGGTATGGTACAGCTACATATGTCAGAATGCAGAACAGCAACAAGAGAGTTCATGTGCCATTCTTGTTTGGCAAAGCCAGAGTAGCTCCACTCAAACCTGTGAGTATTCCATGTTTAGAGCTCACAGCAGCTGTTATGGCTGTTAGACTGAATAACATGTTTCAGTCAGAGCTTCAAATGCCATTGGAGAAGACCTGCTTCTGGACGGACAGCACATCAGTTCTAAAATATATAAAAAATGAAGACAGATTTCAAACTTTTGTTGCTAAAAGAGTAACAATCATTAGGGAAAACACAGACATTGAGCAGTGGAGACACGTGCCTTCATCTTTAAATCCTGCCGATGATGCTTCCCGTGGGTTTAAAGTTGACAACCTTTTGAACCAAAAATGGATGGAAAGTCCTACATTTCTGTGGGAACCTGAAGCAAAATGGCCCAGGTCTCCAATGAATTTCAGTATGACTACTGATGACCCAGAGATAAAGCAGACTCCCTTGATCAGTGCTACAGTCATTAACTCAAATACAACTTCTCAGACTGGCAAAAGTCTGCAGTTGCTCGGTATATCAAGCTCAAAGGAGTTCTGCTGAAACTAAGTAGAAGAAGAAAGGAATTGCAACTGGGCAGTTCAATCGCGACTGAAACATCAACACTGGAGTTGACAAAAGAAATGCAAACTCTCAAAAACTCGCTGGGAAATCAAAGCGTGTCTCTAGAAGAGCTCACACAAGCTGACACAGCCATCATTTCCTTTTGCCAAAAGGAAAGATTCCCTGATGAGTTTGCTGCATTAACATTCCGCAACTCAGAAATACCCAGAAGCAGCCCAATTTACAAACTGGTCCCTGTGCTGCAAAATGGGCTTCTGCGTGTTAGAGGCCGGCTGAGTAAAGCAGCCATCCCTGAGAACATTAAACATCCCCTCATTCTGGCAAAGGACCAGCACATCTCCTACCTTATCCTCTGACATTTTCACTTGCAGCTTGGTCAAGGAGGCAGAAATCATGTCCTCTCAGTCGTAAGAAGAAAATTTTGGGGAACAAATGGAGTTTCAGCTGTGAAAAGTGTCATAGCAACATGTTGTTTCTGCAGGCTGTATGGAGGACAAACTGGTCAACAACAGATGGCAGACTTGCCGGAGGAAAGAGTGGTCCCTGATCTACCACCATTCACAAATGTTGGTGTAGATTATTTGGGGCCTATTGATGTGAAAAGAGGATGCAGTGTTGTAAAATGCTATGGAGTAGTCTTCACTTGCATGACAAGCAGGGCCATGCACCTTGAAGTGGCTTACTCTATAGATACCGACTCATGTATTAATGCACTGCGGCGATTTGTGTCTCGAAGAGGGCAAGTTTCACATGTTAGATCAGATAACTGCACCGATTTCATAGGAGCAGAAAGAGAGCTACGAGAAACTCTAGCCTCTCTAAATAATGGAAGAATTGAGAAAGGCCATGGCACACAAAGGGATTAAATGGAGCTTTAACCCACCATCTGGATCACATTGTGGCGAGGTTTGGGAGCGCCTCATCTGAATAATCAGAAAGGTTTTGCACTCAGTGCTCCGTCTACAAATGTTGGACGATGAAGGATTTCACACTGTACTTTGAGAAGCTGAGGCAATACTTAACGATCGTCCCATCACAAAGTTATCAGAGGACCCCAGTGACCTTGAGGCTTTAACACCCAACCACTTGCTACTCATGAAGGGAAAACCAGCTCTTCTGCCAGGACTCTTTGATAAAAGGATCTTTATGCTAAAAGAAGATGGAAACAAATCCAATACATTTCAGATCTCTTGGAAACGTTGGATTCGAGAATATCTACCATTATTACAAGAACGACAAAAGTGGATAAAGAAAAAGAGGTGCTTCATCCCTGGAGATGTGGTGGCAGTTATGGACTCCACAACACCTCGAGGGTTGTGGATATTAGGGAAAGTTAGTAAAACTTTTCCAGATAAAAAGGGTCTGGTATGAGTAGTTCATCTTCAAACAAAAACTAACATTATTGAAAGATCTGTAAGAAAAATGTGTCTGTTATGTGAAGCTACAACTGATAAACTGGTAGGATAATGAATGCGTAAACCTGCTTTGCCTCTTATGTATATATGGAGACATGTCTTTATTTGTGGCTCCTTTAATTAAAGTTTGATAATTGCAATGTCTTCTGCCACTCAATTAGGGGCTGGCGTGTAGGAGCCATTTATCCTTCCCTATGTTATCACCACCAGGGGGCGTATTTCATTTTGAGTTCTGAGTGTCTGATGGGTTATTTAAGGTCAAGCATGATTCTGTTCAGGTGTTAATGGGAAGAGGCAAACAGTTTTCTACTATGCTTGGTTTGGATTAATGTGAATTTATGTGGATCTAAATGGAAATAGTAAGACAATGGACATTGTTCTGTTAATAAATGACTTTATGATAAATCAAACTGAAGATCTGCATTACGAATCTTAATTGAGCGCATGTAAAACCAACGCCTTTCAAGAACAACCACCAGTAGCCTAAAATATAGGATTTTAGCCGCTAGAGTGCGTGTAAGTAGTCAAGAGAGATGGAGGAAAACCTACAACACCGTGAGGAAATATGAACTGTTGGACGACAACATTAAACTTGTCCTGCTTGGTTTTGGTCTGATGCTGCTCGGAAACGCCTCAAAGACGCCTTTTGTTCTTATTTCTCTGATAACATGTTAAAAATTTACAGCTCATCAGTCATTTTTTCTTCTCCTCCAAACCCATGAACTTGTAATATTTGTTCCTGCCATGATCACCGTGTTTACGATGCTGTTGTAAAGCACACATTAAAAAACATGAGGATGTCACTCCAGCAGAGGAGCGAGCTCAGGTTGGAGGGTCTGGTGGACCATTAATAATCTGTATGAAAACAGATGACCACACATAGTTTGATTTCGGACCGACCATGCTGGTCTTTAGAGTTTCAGTCTACTAAAGAAATCAGACTCAGACCAACTTGTGTTTCCTTTGCTGTTGATTTTAATTCATAATTTAGATGTATAATTTGATAAAAATCAAATACCACCATGATTATAATATATATGCTTAAATTTGAATAATTTTTGCCAACAACTGTTACCTATACCAGAAGGATTGTATGTCACAAACATTAAGAAGAAAGAATAATGGATAGTTGATTTTAACATAACATAGATTACCCAAGAAAAAGAACATAATGTTTCCAATATCCAGTAGTTACTCTGTTTTTAGATAAAATGTCTAAATAAAAGTCCAGAGTGTGGAGAAAGACAGTATGCATATAAACAGAGAATCAGAAGTATCTGCAGCAAATAATCCAGCAGTGAACTGAACTGTTGACTTCCTACTGAGGACAATTTCAAGCTAATTTCTCCACGTCACCTGCAGAGTCTCAGACTCATTCTTCATGGAGATTCATCAGATCAACAATGATTAACAGGACAGATGATCAGAGGAGCAGAGTTGGTTCCTCCATAATTAAGATAAGGACTGAAGTACGGGCGGAGTTTCTCCTTGAGGAAGTCACAGTCAGTAAAGGAGGTGATCAGATCTGCAGTATCTGCATCATAGAAGGAGACCAGACCCTCCTCATAATCCACAAACACCCCCACCTTCTCTGGACCAGGATGGAGAGGGAAAAGGACTGAAGTGTCTTCACCTGTTGAGTACCGATTTCCGTTTCTCAACACCAAAGCCCAGAAACCGTCATCAATACACACGTTGATTTCTCCCTTCCTGTCAACATTCTCTCTGGCCACTCCTACATCCCAGTGAGTTTTTCCTGTAACTTGAACCTCAAAGTAAAATTTCCCTGAAGAGAAACTCTGCTGCCCTAAAACATTAGCAAACACAGTGAATCTCTCTGGATTCTCTGGAAGTTTCCTCCAATTATTTCCATGTTTCACCTGTTTTCTATCTCTAGACAGGATGAGTTTAGGATGAGCTGTATCAGGATCCAGAGTCACATCCACTGCAAACTGCCTGAGCCTCTCCAGCTCCAGCAGCTTCTTCACAGTATCCTTCAAACGAGGGAGAGCTCCTTTCACTTTCTCCTGATATGATGATGTTTGGACCGTTTCCTCTCCCTGGTTCCTGGTGGGTGGATCATCTGTCATGGAGGAATCACTTTGGGTTACCTCACAGCTCCTCTTCAACAGCTCAGAGATCTCCTGTTCCTGAGCTTTAATAAACTCTTCAGCCTCTTTCTCTGTAGTTTCCTGCTCATCTTCGATATTGGGCTCCTTCTGGCCTCCTTCAGCAGACTCCACTTTCTGACCTCTTTCTGCTTTGTATTTGTCTGCAGCATCTTTCCTGATCCTCATTAACTCTTTCATCTGATGAATCTTCATTTCTCTCATCTTGATCTTCTCCTGAATCTCACTCTCTGTCATAAATCCTCTATATTCCATACTCTGAGGAACAAACTGCTTGTAATCATTCAGAGAGCAGAAACGACAGACAAGTGTCTTGCCATCGTTGCTCATCAGGTTCAGTGATGACTTGTGCACTGGACACATCCTGTTTTCTGGATTCTCATAGCAACGCAATTTCTCCAGCAGGTCATTTCTGTTAATTTTCTCCAAAATCGTGCTGGTCACCTCCAAGCATCGCTGAAGTGTGTAGGTCTGCACCATCAAGTCAACAATGTTGGTGCTTTCTGCTTTTTCCAGTTGTGTCTTCCTGATAGGCTGGACCCCAGGGAGGCTCTCAGGTTGGTGGAGGTACCACTTGAATTTATTAAACTCTTCCTGACTTAAATCTTCCAAAGCATGCAAGACATCCTCTGCCTTCATCTTTGGTCCTAATAAAAATGGAAAACATAATAAAATATTATCAAATAATAAGAGAAAATAATACTGACCATCAGTTTTTTACAGAGTAAACACTACTTTCCATTGTTAAATGTTATTAGCTCTTTTTCCATTTTATTTTGAGTATGATAGTTATTTTTTTTTGCTGTCATGTGGAAGATTGGAGGAGTAAAGATCCATTGTCATGAATTGGGGATTTTGGTGGTGAGGATGGACCTGGTGGATCCAGGTTGTAGATCAAATTATGGTTTTAATGATGATACACCTTCACAAATCCAGGAAGCACTGAATTTGTGAAAGTTTATTACAAATCCATGTTCACAGACCTGTGTCTCTGTCCCTCACAGCGAGGAACAGAGACACAGGTGGGCACTGGGACTTCACATGACATCAGACACACGACAAGGACAGACAGGGGACACAGGTGAGGTCAAACACCTGAGGCATTAACCAGGGGAACGAGAGACGGCTGGGAGCAATCAGGGGGCAAACACAACAACATATGGACAAACTTAACTGAAAAACAAACTCCAATTCCTTACAAATTCAAGCATTTTCCATACCAGAAAAGGTAGATTAGAGCAGAGCGATGGAGGATTTGGTGCCTATCTTTGGTTTGCTATATGTGGCTTTAACAGCAATTTAGCAGTAGCAAAGGTTTACACAACCAATTCATGCAGATGGACACCTTAATAAAATATTTTTTGGATGGGATGTTCCCTGACAAATTAAAATATTTATACAATGTGAAATAATATATACAACAAAAAATATATTTGTTTTATTGATCTCAGTATTGTAACTCCTCAGCATCAGGCAGACCTCTGGGAATTTTCCCACCCATTTTATCAGATCCAGGCAACTTATTTCAGATCCTTGTCATGTTTCCTATTTACAACAGTTGATAAAAACTGTTCTACAAACATTTACAACATTTTGTATGTTTTGTTTTTGTTAAAGGGGGAAACATAAGTAACATTTTCTAAATGTTGTAGTTCTTAAGTACTTTCAACTTGATGATTTTATTTGATGTTAGTTTGGTTCCTATTGAATGGTTTGAAGTAAGATGCTGTTAAAACATGTCATTTTATGTCTTCCCATGTTAGATTGGATCTGATATTAAACTTGTGTTTGACTCCATAGATATGAACTTTTAAAGGTGAAAAATCCTGAGGAAGTTTCTCAGTACCTCCAGTCGGAGTCGCCATGTGTCCTGGATGCAGGTTCAGCTGTGCCACGAACAGAATTAATATCAATGTAATGTATGAAAGCAACCTTCATATTGTTTTTGGTTCAGGGACCATTAGTGAGAGAATTAGTCTAATAATAATAATGTTATTAAGGTTGTTATAACTTGCAGCTCTGGACATTATCCCTCTAATAAAGAAGGAATTTGTTTGTAGGAAAATAGCCGATTTGTGAGCTACCTGTGTAAATGCTTATAACATGTTTGTCTTTTTGGGATTACCATCGAGCGATTGACTGGACTACATGGGGGGGGGGGGCACGGTTGGTAACGCTGTTGCCTGGCAACAAAAGGTTCTCGGCTTTGTATAACAGCTTGTGGCTTTTCTAGAGAAAGCATGTCCTCCGCATGTATGTATGGATTCTCTCTGGGTACTACAGCACAGACCAAAAACATGACTGCTCCTTTTTGTGGTTTCTCAAATTGCCTTTTGGTATTCTAAATTTAATATTCTGAATTTACTATGGATTTCAGTCACTATTTTTTGGGAAAAAAATACATCATTCAGCTAAGACAATCTAAATCAAATTTTCTGAAACTGACTGTTGAGTTGAGTCCTGTGTTAGTGCAGCCCGCTGAATCTCAGTAAACATCAGGATTTGTACTCACCAGTGTCTGATTCAGGTGCTGAGAAGGTTTTCTGGTCTGCAGCTCTGCTGATGCTCTGACAACGTTTCACTTCAGTGAGTCTATTTAAACCTGATGCTGCTCCACCCCTGATTACAGGTATTTGTCAAAGCTTGTTTCCTCCTTCATGCTCATTTTTAACTATATGGTTTTATTAAAACTTGGTTAACAAGTGCATTACAAAAGGAAAGATTCACAGCTCAAAAAATTTAAGAGACGTAAAATATAGAACATCTTTAGTTTTTATTCCTCACAGAATTGATAGAACTTATTTTAGAGAAACAAATTTATATATTATTTTTTAGTTCAGTCACAACAGACTGAATTGAGAACTGGTAAGTTTGTTTATCTGGTTAATTTGGATTAGTTTATCATGTGTAAAGCTCTTTGTGTTAAATTTGGATTTAATATTTAACATGTTGTGAGGGTTTGAGTTTTTCTGTGTGTTCATTTAGGTTTCTGTGTTCAGTTGAGTCTTTGTGTTGTCCTGTCTACCCCCCAGCTGTGTCTTGTTTCCCTCAGTTGTGTCTTGTTTCCCCTGATTACCTCCTTGTGTATCTAGTCCCACCTGTATTCTTTGTCGGGTCCTCGTCTGGTCTGCTGTCTTGTTGCCTGTTCCTGTCTTTGCTGACACCAGTCGCTACTAGAGAGCCACTGGAGGGCGCCATGGGGTTCTTGAGGTGTGCACCACCATCCATCAGGTTCATCAGCAGGCTGATCTGATGGATGGTGGTGCACACTGTCTGTGTGGATAAGCAAAGATGGCTGCCAGACCTCTGACGCCTGACTGTCAACCCTCTGTGGCAAACCCAAACCCTCCGTGTCTTCTAGTGCTTCCTTGATTCTTCTCCTTGGTTTTAACTCCTGTTATCATTCTCAAAGGTATTGATGCTGGTGATGGTGAGATTAAGCTTCATGATGCTTTCTATCAAATTGGTCAACTCATGATCCAAAGCACTGTGGTCCTTCATTTGCTTTGCTTTGCTTGATGGGAGCGATGAGTAACTATTTGGATCAGATCATTTGTAATGATGGGCAGGATTTTCTGAAAGAAATGTTCTGGGTTTCATTGTCATAGGTATTGATATGCTTCAAATATGCAAATCAAACCTTAATCATTAGTGAACTTTATCATAAATGACAAAAAACAGCAGTATTATTTATGCTCCTTCTGGTGAACCATAACTATACATGAAGACCTTTCAAATTAAAAACAACTAATAAGGAAAATTCAATCTTAAAGTCAAGATTTCATCAAAGTTTCCTCACCGTCACATTCCTCTCCTCAGATGATCAGCAGGATGATGTGAACCACAGGGAGGCAGTAAGACTGATAAATAATCTGGCCACACTGCACCATGAATTCACTGGCACTACTGGAACACCTTGGAGCAAATGGGACAATTGGGAAGGAAATTCAAACTCTGGGCCTGATGCACTCCAGTGCTGTGACCTGCAGGGGGCAGTGGCCACCATCTGGCTCCTAACCCCATTTCCAAACCCCCCAGCACAGAGGAGGCGGGCCTCAGTATTAAACTAACAACCCTAACCCAGGAAGGCTCAGCTGTGGAGTACATCAACTTTCTAACGTGTGAATATAAAAACTGAGATTTTTTAACTCTCCACCTCACATCAGGTGTTTTTATTTAAATGTAACCAGAGGAGCTTTTGTTCCTTCCTGACCAATAAACTGCGACACTGCTGGCCTCTAGTGGTAAACATACAACTGCACAGTCTTAGATTATTTAAACTAAATATATTAAACGACCTTTGATGGTTATGTTCATTTATTTATTAGAAGAAAATAGTCATATGTTCTGTAATAAAAAAAAAATCTCAACATTTATGACTATTATTTCTGGTGTGAGCAATGATAATTAATTACAAATGTGTAAAAAAGTTTAGCTCATATTCATTTTCTGACAGGGAACAAGACAGAAGATCAACAATGACAGCTGCATATTTTTCTCAAACTTGGTATGATTTTAATTTTTTTCTCTGTACATTACATTTTGTAAAAAATTACATAAATTATTATTATTCTAAATTACTTACAACTTTCTAGACAATCAATAGAAAACTCTTTATTGCCATTGCAGACATGAAAGCCTGTTCCATGTTTCCTCTGGTATTTATGAATCTTTGTTGATCAGGATAAAAAAGCACCACAACAATATTACTCTATTCAGAAGAAACATTGATCAAGTTAAAATATTAACTCTGGTAGGTGGTGAAGAGGTTGGGATTTAACTGGATCTTTAATAAATCCATCAGGACACAGAGGAGACTCATCCTGATGGGGCCCAAAACCAGCCTGAGACCCAGAGATGCTGGTACAGACCGAAAGCCACACCAGAATACGAAGACAGCCGAACCCAGAATGACCCTTCATTTCCGGTGAGGCCACTCTATCTCAGCTTCAGGCTCACAGCGCCCTCTGCTGGTGTCAGCTGGAGTCTGCAGTGGGGAAATACCCGAAGTGATGAAGGCAAAATGAGGACAAACAGGAGACAACTGGACCAGATCTGGATTAAACATCCCATCATTAAATCTTTCACACTCAGAACCTCAAGTTCTGACGGTCTGAACCTAAACCATCCCTCTCTCTTTCACCTCTGGACTTTCTATAGCTCACAGCTTTTTAAATTAATATTTCAAAACTTAAAACGCAGAAAACTTTTTTTTAGAAAACTATAATATAATATAAATAACTATAAATGTAATAACATATTTTACAATATATACATATAGTAATATACTAAACTAACATATAGTAGTTTATTATAGTAATAAACTCATGAGAAAGAAATTCCCCCTCCATTCTTCAATCTCACCTGTGAAATTCTCGATTTCTGTCCCCATCATTATAAACATACTGACCTTTGTTTATAATGACCATCTAATTGTTGGAGAACATCCGCAATTATTTTTCACATTTTGCAGTGAAAAATCTCAATATCTGGGCTTTGATTAGACCAGGGCTGCTCACTCTTTTTGTGACCAAGATCTACTTTTCTCTCTCAGCCTGCTGAGATCTGCCTCATGACACGAAGACATAAAAATTGTAAATTAAACTCTATTGTCTTATTTTATATGCAAATATGCATCAGTTATAGCAGAAATAATAAAGTGATAGAAAACCCAACGCAGTTTCTTCCTCAGTGAGATTCTGACACTGGGAGCAGGTTACTGGTTTCTCAGTCAGAAGCTGGTTGTAAACCAGCAGGTGTCAGTCAGTTATGGTGGATCTGAACTTTGACCTCAATATGAGAAACTACAGACTGATAGGAGGAACCACAAAGCTCTGTAAAGGTGAAGGAAACTCTTCTGAAGTTGGGATATAATTAATTTAATTTCACATAATTACCCCGGTAGAAGCCATTTGTTTGTTAAAACTTAATGAAATATATTTGTCCTGTTTGATGTTTGTTGTGAATGATGTAAACTCACAAACAAACGAGGTAATTAGTGCAAGTTTTGTCGTTTATTGAACGTTCAGAAACTACAGCTGATGTGATGAGCCACAGGAAGATAAACGAAGGTAAAATAACCCGAAAGGTGATCAACTCAAAATCTCTCTCTCTCTCTCGTTTAAGCCCACCCGTTGCCGTGGGAACCGCCTGCCACCCGCAAGCCGAGCAGAGTTTAGGTTAAAAACACAACGTTCGATCCGTTACAATATCAGGTTTCCAGGCTTGATATTAATTTCTGGATTCTTAATGAGCCTCTGATGAACATGGCGGTGGTTCAGCAGCTGATTTAAACTCCTGCTCTGCTCCTCATTCGGTCTTTGACTCACTTTTTTTTTGTTAATGGAACCGAAACGCACTGAATTGCACAACACCTTGTTGAAACAATAATTATGGAGATTATTAATTTTAACACGTATCGTTGATTTTTTTTTAATTATTATTCTTTAATGAAGCTACAAACGTTCAGGATCTTAGTGAATATTTTTGATAAGCCGGTCAGAAGTAGTGCTGGTCTCAGCGTCCTGGACGCTTCAGTTTGTCACCTAGAGATCGACTCAGAACCTTCCTGCGATCGACATTATGAGCTCACCTGGACTAGATCATTCTAAGCCATGAATCTGCTGCAGCCTAACACATCCCATAATATCTCTGCTGTATGTTTAGGCTGGTTGTCCTGCTGGCATCCCAACTTTGCAGATAAAAATCATATATTTTGTGGACAGAGACTTAGTCACTTATTTGCTTCTCTCACAACGTCACCCTGTTTGGAATCTGATAGGTATTTTCTAAAGTTACATAAAAGAACCACAGACAACGTATCAGTTTTTAACCAAGCTTTTGCAAAAGGAGAAGACTCAGCAAACTGCTCCTCCAAGCCGTTCACTGAGCGTTCTGACGTCTTTCAGTTAGAGCTTGACTTTTATTAAACAAGAGAGAGAGATGGGAAGAAAAGACAAGTTTATCTACACACAGGTCATCTAGTCCTTTCCCCTGAGAGCGATTTCCCTCAAGGGCAGAGAGAACAATCAGTTCAGTCAGAGTGGGTCAAAAGTTTTAACACACACTGTAATAGACTCAATGTAAGGATGATAACAAATCACCTATCAGAATCAATCAGCTGCCTCTGGTCAGTAATCACACTGGTTCTTTAGTCATCTCCATCAACACCATTAAACTGCCATCATACTCTTAGATTTGTTCACCTGTCTGAGATTTTATTATTTCTAAACCTCATCAAACTAATTCCAAGTGTCTGTCTTCATCTTGACCCTGCTACAAACCAATATAATATACACAAAATAAAAATAATGACACTTCAAAGTTAGATTAGAGGAACACGTCAGTGTGCCGCTGTGCTTCGTTATACACAGTGATTCCTGCAAGTGACAGTGGGATGCTTAGACCTACATTGGCTATTTTCTACTTGAGACTTTCAAAACCTCCACAGACAATGTTACATTGTCTGATCAGTGCTGGTGCCCCTCCAGAGGTCAACAGGTGAGAGGAGGGGTCACCTGGACAGGTCACCAGTCCATCGCAGGGCAACACATGCCAGCCGTTCGTTCAGTCAAGTCTGTGGTTCAACATGTGTAACAGGAAAAATGTGTTCATGAACATTTCGTGCCTGAGGCTGGAGTTTGGGTGACCTCAGGTCAACCTGCTGTTTACTAAGTAAAGAAATATCCGACTACACTCAAGATACACAAGACACTTTCTCTTAGGTTTTATTTTTAGGTTTTAAAGTATTGTTAAAGATGGGATTTGACAGTTTTCAGTTCAGCTTCAACATTGTGCTTTAATAGAAGCGTTTTTCTTTCTGCCAATAGGAAGTTTGACGTTGCATGTTGTTTGACGTTGCATGTTGTTCACCAGTGTCTTGTTTTCTGGAGTGTAATTTGACTCTTGATCTGCTAATGCAGATGAATCAGGCTGAGTCTGACCGTGGAAGAAATGGTTAAAGACACGCCAGTCCAGAAGCAGCTTTACTGACAGAACCATCACTTCCATCCTCTAACAGACGCTTCAGGAACATTTTCTCTGACTTACTTTGAGTATTCTTCTGTCTTTATGCTGTAATGGTTTCCAGTTATACCGATTAACCACTGAATGCACCTTTCAGATATAAATTGTTTTATACTACAATTACTTGAGACATGCTCACTGATGTGAAGGTGTTTTAAATTTGATTCATGCTTTGTTTTGATCATTTCTTTGTTCATTTTCTTAGATCTTTGTTTAGTTCATTTACCTGTATTTACTTCTTGGTTTGTTATTTATTGTGTTTTTGAACTTAGGTTCTTTTTTAATATTTTAATATTTTTGTTCAGGTTAGTTTCAGGCTGTTTCCTTTGTTTACCGTATTTTTCGGATTAAAAGTCGCTACTTTTTTCCCACGCTTTGAACTATGCGGCTTGTAGCTTCAGTGCGACTTTTCTGTGGCTTTTTCTTCAACCGCCAGGGGGGGCTCTTTAACAGGAAGTGAATCATTGGAAGTCAAAATTAGAAATCAAAGAAAAAGTACTGATTTTAATTTAGAATAAACGCATGCTAGCAGCAGGCACGACGGGGAAATGTTTTCAAACTCAAAACTCATATGATGCAGCTTTTAAGTTGAAGGCTATCGATCTGGCAGTAAAGATCGAGCCTCACGTCAGCTCAGCGTGAACAAAACCATGTTTCAGTGTTGGAGACGGAGGGCTGCGTCCTTAATGTCCATCCATCCATTTTCTGTTCACCCTTGTCCCTTAATGGGGCCGGGGGGTGCTGGTGCCTCTCCAGCAAGCGTTCCAGGTGAGAGGCGGGGTCACCTGGACAGGTCACCAGTCTGTCGCAGGGCAACACAGACATACTCACACCTAGGGACAATTTGGAGAGTTAACCTGACAGTCATGTTTTTGGACTGTGTGAGGAAGCTGGAGAACCCGGAGAGAACCCACCATGCACAGGGAGAACATGCAAACTCCATGCAGAAAGACCCCAGGCCGGGAATCGAACCCAGAACCAACAGCTCTACCAACTGTGCCACTGTGCAGCCTGCGTCCTTAATATATCCAGCAGATTTATTGGGATGTCCTTATGGAAAACTGAAAGCGGCGGAGATACCAGCGGCTTATATATGTACGTTTCTAGTTTTAAAAAATAAAAAAATTGTAGGTGCGGCTTATAGTGTGGTGCTCCCTGTAGTCCGGAAAATACGGTACTTGTTTTATCTCCTCCTCTTTCCCTCGACCTTCTTCTCATCGCAGCTGTTTTCACTCCTCTCTGATTTGCTCTTCAGGTTCCACTTCCACCTCTCCCTCAGTGTTTAAGCTCTTCTCTCTGCACTCAGTTCTTCGTTGGATTTAGAGATGGGAAGTGTGGATCGTTTCCTGTGGTTTGACTCCCAAAGGAGGTTCTGTTATCTCCCAAGCAACAGAACAGCCCTTACCCTATTATTATCTATAGCCTCATTTCTGAGCTTAACTTGGTAAGTTTGAATGTTGTACATAAAATTTTTTTTCATGTAGTATTTTTATTAGAAGTCTTATACATGTCTGATTTTATGTATGTGTTCTGTTATGAATGAAGGCATTCTTAATTTTGTGTAATATTTTAATCAAATCTTTAATTTTTATTTAGCACAAAATCAAATGAAAAAACACTGCAAAACAGAACCCAACAAAACCATAATGATAATTGTAGATTATAGTAACTACTACAGCTGCTGATGCCTTTACAGTCATATTTCTGGGTTTTTGCAGTGAACTCTCCTCCTCACCCGTATTTACCAACAGATTCTCCACCTGATGACCACGTCTCTTTTTTACAGTGCGGATGATCCCATCCTCAGGTGATTGGTCACATCCAGTGGACATGACAGTCACTGCATTGAGGTGAGCTCCTATAGGGGCTGAATATTTATGAAATCACTTATGTATATTAAATATTTTTATTTTATATGTTAAGTATTTAAATTTAATTTTATAGAAATCTCTTTTCAGTTTTGTTTTTTTTTTTGTTACTTGTTATACTGGTTGAACCACCACACTGTAAGGATAAAGTTATCAGGATGTAACAAAGATTCATGTTAGGCCTCAGGTAAAGGAATCAGTTATTTCATCAAAATTGAAAAAGAGATTTCCTTTCTGTTATTTGGCTCAGTTATTTGAAACTATTCTGGTTCTCATGAGGTTCTATTTGTAGAACATTTCACAACCATGTGAAATGTTCCTTAATGCATCCTTTGCCCTTGATTTTTTTGTTTTTTGAGAATTTATTGTAGCTTACATGCTAGTAGTAATACACTATGTCTGATTAATTCACATGTTCATTTCCTAAATATTCAAGATTTTGACAAATAAAAATGTATAAATAAAAGATTAAAGTTTGTATGTTAATAATAGACCCAAAGTCTAAACAAAGGGGCATAAAACAATTTTTAATGTTATTAATAACTTTATTTATGAAGCAATTTCAAATAAGGGGACAAAAACTAAAATGAAACAATGCAAATTAAAAACATAATAAACAAGAAAAGCAATAAAATTGTAGGTGTTGTGAACAACTGGCTTTAAATACATCCACAGAATAATCTTTTTTATTTTCTAATATGTCTATGTGCTGTAAAATTCATGATGAAAAATTAAGACAACTACAGACTTGTGTGAAAATCTTTTAATATTTTTAAAGACTCAATATGTTATACAATTCTCCGATTAAGCATAAAAACATGTTTCAGAAAGGAAATGTACATCTATTTCCAAAATGCAAGGTTTCAATAGTTCACAGACATTAACAATTGGTAAAATAAAACTGATCAAAGGATCTGTTATTGCTGACAACATTATTTATTTTTATTTTTTTTGAGAAAGCCATCACCAGAGTTGATCTCCTCTGAAGCCCAGTGAGTCAGAATGAGAACTTCCTTGTTGTGGTTCTTCTGTGTCTGAAAGATGAAAATAGACGATCAAAGAATAAAGTTTGGGGATATTTCCAGTTTATTTCAGCATAGACTTAATGACTGACAAGCTTTTACCCTCTCAGGACTTTCTGTATTTTAATGCTTGTTCCACCAGTACAAAGATGAAAACATATATAATGGTCCTATAGTTAAATATTTGTTTAAAATTATTGCTGTCTGTTAAAGGTGAAATTCCTTCTTGATCACTTACATTTTTGAATCTCCAGCCAACACAGTGTATCTGTAAAAGAAATGTAATCCATTCAGTCTGTACCAACTTTTTTTCTTACAAGTTGATTTATTATTCTGATTACATTTTTTTAGTGTCTTCTCCTTAAGGGTCTGTTTTGTGGATCCTTGGTATTTCTATTCTTACAAGTTAACATTTAGATTTTTTTTCTACTATTATTTTAAACACTTTAACTATTTCAGTTACTGGCTGGCACTCACTCACCTGTCATTTCAGATTTGGCAGATCTAATATGGGAGGTGGATCTATCCCACTTTCTGAGTGAATTTACGATATTCATCTACTCCACCTAGAGCACTGCAGTCAGTATAGTGGATATCATCTGGAGGCAGGTCGACTCCACCGATGGCCTGGGACTCCACGTCAGGAGGCAGATCTATTCCACCCATAGCATGATACTTAGTACCTGGAGGCAGGTCGACTCCACCCACAGCAGGATACTCAGGACCTGGAGGCAGGTCGACTCCACCCACAGCAGGGCTGTTAGCTTTTTCTGGAGCAGAAAAAGTATTCTTAAATTAATATGAAGTCAATCAAATTTTAAACACATATTTTTCTTTTGTTGCTCACAAAACATCAGAAATGATCAGATATGCGTTTCATATTTCAATCAGCCTTATGAGATCTGATTTTAATGTTATGTAAATGAAGATAATGAGATAGGAAGATGACAGCCTGCTGCTCATAAATCACTCAAATAAATAAAATTCTGAGAACAAATGTTGTCAACATTCAGAGAATTAGAGATGAACTGGACAATTTGAAAAATACTTACGTCGATACATATTCCGATCACTTCTTCTTTCTTTACAAAAAAACTGTTAATGTGAAAATAAAAGTTACGTAGTAAGAAGAAAATAAGACATTATATTTATGTTTGTCCTTCTGCTAGAAGGTCTGTGAATAAATAGCTGAACTTACTATTCCCATGTTCCATGTATTGCTGCTTCGCTGCAAAGTGAACTGGAAACATCTTAGTCCCACCTTAAATAAGTCCTCCTCCTTTCATTGACCATGTTATGTAAGACAATCCTTATGACGTTTAGTTTTCACAACTGATATCTCACTTTCAGGCTCTACAACTTAATCATTGAATAGACATCCAATATTTAACTCGAATCATTTGAAATAAAAATGTGCATTTTCTAAACCCCCATCTGCACCTTCGAAGGTCACCTTCGAAGGTGACCTTCGTTCCTGATAGTTAAAACTAACTACATTCAGCTATCCCAACTCTCCTTCCCTGCACACACCCAGATTCCCGCCCACCTTCTTACGCTGAGTGACTAAGAGAAACTCTCCAACGATAGAAGGGCAGAATAGCAAAACTTCCGCGTATGTGTTTTTTCTTCTCACGTTATTAAACAAATGGTTCAAAATTCTGGAAGAGTGAATGCTGACATATGCAAATTGCTGTGTTTCTTTATTCAAAATAGTAAATCAAAAAGTGTTAAAAATATATATGAGCAAGATATAACAGTAACATAGAATAACAATAAAGATAACATTATGTACAAGATCGTAGCATAAAAATATTGGGCATTTATCAGAAATAGAAATATCATATTAATGATCCAGGGGATGTGCAACTGAGTAGAATAACTTAAAAAAACATAATGCGCTTTAAAAATACTCCAGACGGTTTAATGTCATATCAGTGCAGAACTGAAAAAAGTGCAATAACAGCAGAAATGTTATACAAGAATAAATAAAACTGATTGAATCTGCAAATGTAAGTAGGGATGTAAACTCATCCATTTTGTTGGGAGTAACAAATTAAATGCAGTTTTTGCTTTCTCCCTTAAATTTCATGTCAAACAATAAATGTGACGTCCTTATGGAAGTCCCTTAAGTCCCTCATACACCAACTGAAACTTCAAGTTAATCGCAGGACTGAGATATGTTTTCATTTATTCACTCGATACATAGTATTGCATTTATTTTCAGTTGAGAAAATTAAAAACAAAACAGTACAAGCAAAAGAATGTGTACATGTTCAAACCATGCAAAATGCTGATATTCCAGGTTCAGAAATGGACATTTATGATCTACAGTCAATCAATAAAAGAAATAAAAAAGCAAAAAAAAAATACTACCAACTATTATCACACTGTATCTCTACCCATTACTAGCATGTTCCTAGCCTTAACCAATCTCTAAAACTAACCAGTAGAGCTCTGATCAACCAAACGTGAGGACAAGGAAAATGTTCTCACTTAACACAACTGACCTCCCTTTGTTGGTAGAAATTATTATTCAGTAGGCAATCTAGAGTGCCTTACAAAAAATCAAAGATGAAAGAAATGACAGAATTACCTGTGGAAGAGATTCCCTGAAACTCAACATCAAACTGTAATTTAATTTTAAATGTCAATTTCTCATCAGTGGTTGGAAAAACATTTTATTAGAGAAATCAGGAAGTGAAAGTTTCAATAAATAATAATGTTTCATCTTCAACTTTTACAATCCAGAAAGTCATTTACCTTCAGTCCATCTATATGAAGCTCGTTTCACAAAAATGAAATGATCTGTTCAATGACCTTTGGAAATAAGGTCATTGAACATTTTCCAGCTTGTAAATTTGGAAAATGTTGACGTGTTTGCTGATATTAAAAAACATTTAATTTCTAATCATACATTTTAACAAAGAAAAATAAAACTTTGCAAAACAGATGTATATATATGTATATATATATATATATATACATATATTCTCTGGCTGCTGAAGGAGGAGCAGCTCATCCTCACTGATAACTTTGCCTGTGAGTTACTTTTAAAGTCACAGTTTTCATAGTTATATTTACATTATCGACATCATAACTGGATTACTTCGAACCTAAGGACTGTGGGATTTTCATACTTTTATTTTTCCCCTACCTTTCTTCACCTCCAAGTTGAATCAGGGCAAAATGCCTCCATCCGACCCCAGGGACATTAGCAGTATTATACAAAGACTTCAGTCTATAGAAATGAAGATTCAACGGTTGGAGGTGAACTTTGGGATCAACGCTACCTGTGGAAATGAAACATCTATTCCTCAAATCGACGGAGAGGTCGTACGCTAAGCACCAAGCAGCTCACCCGGATCGCTCAGGGTGCCGAGCCCAAACAAAAGTCTCACACTGTGGATCCCATGAGACGACTAACGGGGAGAACCATCACCTGGACGAATCAGGGCAGCCGGCTCTGACCCAAAACCCACCTTCAACTTCAACACCTGCTCCACCAAAGAATAATAAACCAGCAGCTGGAACCAGAATGGCTCCACCGGCCCGCTGCAGGACAAAGGACCAGCCTGAGCCTCAAAACATTCTCATTCCGTGGGAATCCCACTGAAAAACAGATTTTCTGCACTTCAGCCTCTGAGTGAAACCTGCCGTCAAACATTAACAATGAGGCAAAGCCAACAACCCCCTCTCCCCCTTCCCCCCAAAAAAACTCCACAGGACAAAGCGACCACCAGGAAAACAAAAGGTATGTCAAGAGCGCTTGTTGTTGGAGATAAGGCAGTAAATGGAATCAGCCACGTTTGCAAACACAAGAAAACGAGAGTGGTTTCTTTTCCTGGTGACACTGTTTCTGATTTAACTCGCAAAGTGCTCTCTCTAACCACTGATCAGCCAAATACTGAGACTTTAGTTGTACATGTTGGAGCCAACGATCTGGCAAAGCAAAAACCTGAGATTCTGAAAAAGGACTTTAATATTCTTCTGAACACTATGGGAAAATTAAAAATGAGGTTATTTCTCAGTGGTCCAATTCCATCACCTCAATGGGGAGACGAGAAACACTCCAGGCTGCTCATGATAAATAAATGGCTGATTAAAACCTGCTCTGCCAGCTCAGTGACCTTCATCGATAACCTCTCGATCTATTGGCAGCGCTTTCACCTTTTTGGAAGAGGCGGACGCAATCTTAATAAACATGGGATAAAGCTACTTGCTGCAAACCTTTTTCATTTTATCAACAA
>CAEGAE010049363.1:0-24205 GCA_903067095.1 Girardinus metallicus
GCGTCTAACAGAACCAGTAACAGTTCTGATGAGAACAAAGTCTTGTATGTGGGAAATTGTATCACTATTGCTGTTGGATTTCCTTTGACTCTGGTGGCCATGTTTGCTGTTTTATCAAAGGTGAGTGCTTGTTAACTTATATTTAGCTGTATGTTTGACATGTTATACATTTTATATTAATATTGGTTTTCTCTGAGCCTGGGGTTAAGAATAGTCATTCAATAAGAAATCAATAAATATGTGATATATTTGTGGAAAAAGAATCAAATAACTGTTGCAGGAAGTTGGAAGGAAATCTTCTGTCTGTAATTTCATTTTGTTTCCCCTGCAGGTGAAAGGAGATAATGTTGTTCCAGTTTATATCTTCAACCTTCTACTTTCTGATGTCATCCAGTACTTCAGCAGAATTCCTCTAATATCACGTACTGCTAATGATTCGTCTCGTTGTGCCCTCGATTTTGGCCTTACAGCCAGTATTGGATTCATGATGTGTATCTCCCTGGAAAGGTAAATATCTGTTTACATGCATATTATTGCTTGTTTCTGACACCATTATATCAGTAATGTCTGACAGCATGTATCTTTTGTTTCAGGTATCTGGCCATTTCCAGGCCGCTGTGGTACAGATTTAGACGAAACATCAAGACATCTGTGTTGGTTTGTGTCGCAGTCTGGATCCTTTCTTTTCTTTATAATCTTAGCATGTATCTCCTTTTAGAATTACAGAGGAGAGTAATCATCCTGGCTACTGGTGTCCTCCTCCCTCTTCTCTTGTTCATCTTCTGCCTGGTTGGGACCATTAAAGCTCTGTCTGAAGCTCGCAGTGTCTCTGCTGATGAAAAACATCGAATTGTTTCCATCCTAGTTGTGGTTTTGCTAACATATATTCTGCTTTTCATCCCCAACATGTTGTATTATCTGTTGGAAAAACCCGGGGAAAATTTGATCTTCTGGACTGTGGTTACAATTGGTCTTTTTCTTAGTCCTCTTGCAGACTCATCTTTGTACATTTTTCTGAGGAAAACTGCATTTAACAAGCTTGGGGCCTCACTGTGTTGCGTAACGTCTAAGAATCAGGAGATCAGCAGCACTGATAACATCAACATGTCAGGTTTTCGATCTACAGAAACTTAGGTGCCATTGATGCACAAATATCGTCACATATTACTTCCTTAAAGTATTCTTACGGATTATTTGTGAAATAGATTGCTTTCAGATGATATATCTAGAATGTTCCCTAATCATTTTTATTCCCTCTGAAAAATTAAAACTCAACAACTGAAATAACGACTTGCTTGATTCTCAGAGTTGTCTCCTGTGTCTGCGACATTTTTTAAAATTGTTTTTCTTTGCTTTTCTCACATGTTGATTTTAGCCAAGTACAACATTTAGAAAGTGTCAAACATTTTCATGTGAAAAAGTTTCTGCCACCAAAAAATACTTAAAAACAGTAAGACCTTATTTGCTCAGGTATAACTTAAACCAATTTAGCTTTTCTTCAATTTAATTGATTTTGAATCACATAGTAACAATGCAGACAAGTAAAATTAGTTGGGATTTAAGTTTTGTGTTTTGTAAACATTAATATAATACGTATTTGTAAATTAGAAATGAATGTTGAGGGTTGGGTAGGAGTTTGTGATAAGAAATTTGCTTGACAACATAAACTGTAAAGGTTTCTTTTTGTCTCAAATATTCATCTTTTGTCTCTGGATCTGAAAGAACAAGTCTGTATTCAGGAATAAATTTCCTTAACAATATTTTGAGAGTGTGTGATATTTCTTGCTGCACACAGGTTCCACATATGATGAGTAGTTGGCAGTATGGACGGCCTCATTTCAAAATAAAGTTCAACAAACCAATATTTAGTATGCTTAAAGTCTGTTGATTAATTTTTTTTAGTCAGTGATGGACCCTTACATGTTACACTCATGTGGGTCTGGGGGAAATGACACTATTTGGTGGTCAGTAAGGAAATTAAATACAAAATCTTTAGCAAAAGGCTACAGATATACAGTGGGGAAAAGTATTTAGTCAGTCACCAATTGTGCAAGTTCTCCCACTTGAAAAGATGAGAGAGGCCTGTAACTGACATCATAGGTCGACCTCAACTATGAGAGACAAAATGAGAAAAAAAAAATCCTGAAAATTTATTCTTCAATGCTGATGGAAGGAGGTTTGCACTCAAAATCTCACCATACATGGCCCCATTCATGGACACGGACCAGTCGATCTATCAGATGTCAATCTACAGCGTTCATAGGGTGATCTATCTTTTTCAACTAAAAAAAAAAAACATCTCTGGTTGTGATGAAGCAAAACTGCTGTTTATCTCCTCAGAAATCAACAGAAACCACAAACAGCTCAAGTTTGGCACGATGTAAAAAGAGAAGCAGAGAAATTTTAATACAGCTTGTGTTTTGTAGCTACAGCAACCATTTTAAACATTTCTGGATCTTATCATCATACAACCATGAAAATTATTTTGGTCTGTCATGGAATTCGTAGGACACAGAAAGATGAGATGAAAAATCTTAAATTTCTTGGTAGTTAAAAAATAGATGCTGTTTGTTTGTTTGGGGATTTGTGATAAGAAATTTGCTTGCTGTAAAAGTTTGTTTTGTTTAATCCATAATTTTCTTCTCATCTTCATCTGAAAGAAAAACTTTTTATTCAGAATAAAAATATCTTGCTTTGTCAGACCATGTTGCACAATTGCATTACGTCACAGAGCTCAGTTGGACCTGCTTGTGCTGCAGGTGGTTTTCACCCTCATTACCTGTGAGTTCAAGCCCCGACCAGAACCTTTCTGCAGGTAGAGACTGAATGATCTCCACCAATCATGTCCGGCTTCCTTTCGCAATCCAAACTGAACGTGTGATTAATTGTCTTCAAATTCATCTTACATGTTGTTTCTTGGTTTTTATCCTGACGTTTTCAAGCCTTCTTTTCTGTTAGTTATGACTCCTGCATCCAACCAATAAAAAACATTTTAAATACATTAATGTGGGCTTAATGAAAACATGTTTAATAATTGTCAAGACATCATTTTAAAGGTACTTTAAATTGGACAAATGAGCCAATTTGAAATGTATATTGTAAATTATTGAAAGTGACTTTACATAGATTTAGAAAACAAAAAAGAATGTTTTAAGCAACAAAGTTGACTTTTGGCTGACTGATTTACCAGCATGTTGTTAGGATAGGCTATAAATATAGAAGATAAAATATCAAGAAGGAAAATGTTTGGTCCAAACTGCTGGCGGGTTTCTCAGTTCATGCAGGGTAAGGAATAACAGACAGCATCACCTGAAATCAACACCTGGAGCTGAGCATATACAAGTTTTTATTATTAACCAGAAAAATTAATTAATAATAATCATAATAATAATATTTTGTCCCTTGTGACATTGGCAGGTTACAAAGTAACACAAGCTCATTCACATCTCAATGTGAATGAGATGTTTTCCTGGATCAAAAGAAAACTGTCTCCAGGCTTCAATTTGCATGTAGTACATATGTTGTCCACATGATGCCGCAGTAGAGCAAATGAAGCGAGTCGACTCATGAGTGAGTAATTTGATGGAAAACCTCAGAGCATCATGAAGCAGAGACATAAAGCTTCTGAGAGGGAGACAAATATAGGACATAGTGAACTGTGACCCGTTAAAACAAGGCAATTAAAGTTTATTTAAATAACACAATTCATGGAATCCTAAATGCTCTACAGCACATCAAAGAAAATAATAGTAACTCTCAAAACTTTGGCTGCACCTACTGACACTCTCCTGGTACCCCATGTTCGGCCCTGTGGTCAGTTTGATGTCACTCGGTTACATTCATCAGATCCGGGCCCATAAACCTGATGAGTTTTACCAAAACAGGAATTCTGATGGATCTGTTTGAGCTCGTGACAAGAAAACTTAACTAGTTTCTCATTTCCTTCATTCCTTCAGTTTGGTGTAAAGTTGGAAGTCTGAGTAGCTCTGCAGTCAAAAGCAACCATGCCTGTTGTTGGCAACTTTCCCCTCAATGACCTTTGGCTCTTGTTACTGAACTAGATATTTTGTGTACAGGGTGAACTGATGTGATGCATCAACCAATGAGAATGTATGTGAGGGAGGGGTTAATAGGGAGAGTCAGTACTGACAGCAGCAGAGTGACAGACGAATGAAAGTCTTAAGAACACAATCTGTGGAATAAAAAAGATTATTCAGTTTAGTCTCCTGCAACCTGAAGATTGTTACAGATCAGAACATTGAATTGTTTGCAGCTTTATGTCCATGAGTTTGTCAAATGGAATTTTTAAATGCTTTCTTGACGGCTATAAATGCTTTCACTCCTTTGCAATCATTTCTGTCAAGAAAAGAATCAAATTTGAATTCTCAGAGGACTGACTTCCAGAAAACAAAACTTTGCAGTTCTGGTTGTATTGAGGTGCCCAGCAGAAAAGCAGCAGGGTCTGTTATAATGCCAAATCATGCATTTAAAAACTGTCACGGTGACTTTTGGATGTCAGACATTTTTGCATTTTTTCGTGAATATTAATATGTACACACCTTTCATTGACATTGCATTCAAAACTCAGTATAAACAGACAGTTCCAGACAAGGAAGGAAATGAGCTCCCTATTCAAATAGGAAAGCAATGTGCATGACAGGATATTCAAATGATTATCATGGTAACACACTGCATGTTTTGTCCAGTGGTAAATTCTTCAGCGAATCAACCTTCAAGCACCAGTGGAGAGAAATCGTCTAGAAGGGGCCTGTCAGCTTTCAAAGGAAAACAATTTTAATTTATTTCTGGAAATATAAAAATGAACAAAACAGGGAAGATACTTTATTTGTATTTTAGCTGTTTATTTTGAGTAAAGCGAAAAATTCTAACAGCATTTTGAGTTTTCTCTTTTTCAAATAAAATATCCTGGAAATTTTGAGTAAAAGCTTTTTGATATACACTCAGATTTTTATCAGAACTAATTGCTCTTTTTCACTAATCAAAACCAAATCCTTAACTAAAGCAGGATTTCATATCTTTTGTTCTCAAAACTTTTAATACTTTTGCTTACATTTTTATTTTAAAAGCAGGACTTCATATCTTTCTTGGATTTCCCGAAGCCCCTTTTCCCAGAGGTACTGCCATGAGTTCTTTTGGGTTAGCTCACAAAGTCTGGCTCCCATGGTGGTCTAATGCAGTGATTTAGGACAGAAAGTTGGAAGATGAGAAGAAAATGCAAAAAGTAACAAGAATAAAAAAAATCTAATAACAAATGTTTAGTTGTATATTTTTACCATGAAATCTGATCTATTTTTTGGTATTTTAAAATATAAGCTAAAATAATCTATTGAAATGTCAAACTAATCTTTCTAATTGGCTGCAGGTCAAATTTATCAGGCTGCTTTGATCACCAAGCTAGCATAGCCAAAGGAAACGCAAACTGGGAAGTGTGGCAAGCACTGGTGAATTGAAGTGAGTCAAAGACTGTCAGCATGTCTTACACCTTTTACAAAACCTCCAGTTCTGTGTGACATGTCATGCGTTGCTTTCAGTAGAGTCACCGAGTTGGGAACAAAATGTCCATCACTGCTCAACAATCCCAGAAAAAATCTCAGCTGGCTAAAGCTTTCACTTTGAGGTTCATCCATTATGGCTGATTTTTGATGCAGTCCGCAGCAGCCAGCATCATCGCATGGCCAAAGTGTTCCACGTTACTTTAAAAACCCACAATTGTCTTTACGCACTTAGTCGTTTTTATTCAGTTTTACATCATCACAACCCATTAGGCTCTAGGAGCCATTACTTAATTATAAGATTTCCTCCTAAATGCTCTCTTCTTGGGAAAGGATTAAAACCAACATAATAAGAAATAATTTACCCCACAGCCTTAAGAGTGCTCAGTTTCTTCAAATCAATTAATGCTACAGAAACAAAACAGGATTTGATCTCAGAACATTAGTTTCCTGTCCATAGATGAATGTGAGAGCGTGTTAAAGAATCTCTGTGGCTGCATGAATCTAACAAGCTTTGGACAAACAAAATGTAAGTTATGCACTCATAAGATTATTATTGCTAATAACATTGTACATTTAAGAGTTATGTTCGTTTTCTTGTCATTCTGCTGTTGAGATGATCAAACTCCGGAGAGAAAATGATTCATATTTTTACAATTTAACTGTTGCAGGCTGAAACGTATTGTTTTATGTCTTTCTTATACTGCGTGACCATTGTTTTGTGCTTGACTGAAACGGGAATTTCCTGTGCGTTCATCAGTAGAAGGACATTTATTGAGACGATGAACAGTGACGAAGATTTCCAGTTCTTACAACAGTTCAATACTGTGGACTTTCATTCAGATCTGCTGCACATGCAGATAGTGAACATTTGGTTTTACTAAAGCAAATCCAGTGCACCCTGAAGATAAATGTCTAACATGTTGATTGAAGGAGATTCCCTGCACTTGACAGAGCTTAAAGCACAGGACCTGTAAGGACTTTCATGGTTACCTATTTGATGAAAAATCATCAACTTGTAGGAAAAACTCAGACCGCTGACAAATATAAAACAGAGTTGCTTCACAAACTATGCAAACCGTGAGTGTTGCCTTTGAAACTATTTACTTTCTATGGAGAAACCCGAGACAGGATTTTGATGTGGATGGTAGCTAAAAATATCTCCAGTCTGTTAACAGCTGATTAAAACATTGTAACCCTTACCCTAACCCATTGTAACAGCTAACTTCTACACCAAAGCGTCCAAACTGAATCTGGTCAACCTAAACTAAACATTCTGAATTGCAGCCAGTACTTGAAAAACAAGAAGAATATAGAGGACGTTTTTATATTCCATTCAAGACTTGTACATACATTCAAAAAACTTTAACTGAACAATGTTTAAATGAAATCAAACCATCGTCGTTTCTCTTTAAACTTACTCTGCCTTCAAAAACCAGCTTCCACGCTGAGGAATGAAAGTTTTCCACATCAACTGGACATCATGGGAAAACCGTTACAACTCCAGCAACATGATCTTCAACGACAGCGAGAGAAGCAACAACGCTGCTGAGAACTCTGATGGTTACAGTGGATTCTTAGACTGGATAAATTTGATCAGCATTGGGATTGGACTTCCTTTGACTCTGGTGCTCATAACTGCAGTTTTTTTGCAGGTGAGTACAGTGGAACGTAAAGAAATTGTTATTTGACATAATGTTTTTCCCTTTAAACATTGTTTCTCCCTCAGCATTTGTGGAACAGGAATCATCCCACATGTTATGAACATTCCTGTTGGACCTTTTCCTGTTTTCTGTCCTGCAGCTGAAAATGCATCAGGGATCTCCGGTCTACGTCATCAACCTTCTCATTTCTGATCTCGTTCAGCTCTGCAGCAGAATTCCTATGAGCTTGTCTATGGATGATGTCATTCCTGGTTTCTTCTGTATATGGGGAATATTAGTCAGTGTGGGATTCATGATGTGTATCTCAGTGGAAAGGTGATTATGTTTCTCTGTATTTTACATTTCTACCTCACACCATTAGTATGCCTGTTCTTGACAAATACTAAATAAGTTGATCTTTTATTACAGGTATCTGGTCATTGCCAAAGCAGTTTGGTACAAATTCAGGAAAAACAGCAAAACATCTGTTGTGGTCTCCCTTGTGGTCTGGGCCCTTCCTCTTCCTTTACTGCTAGCTATTCATTTCAATCCATACAACCAGATATATACATACATCTTGACATTTATTTTCCTCCTGCCCTTCCCCTTGTTCATTTTCTTCTTGTTTGGAACCGTCAAAGCTCTGTCTGGAGCTCACAGCGTTCCTGCAGATGAGAAAAGACGAATTGTAGCGATTCTGGTTGTAGTGCTGCTTATTTACACAATACTCTTCTTGCCCATCATCATTTGGTGCCTGGTAGAAGACAGTTTGACTTTTCAGACTGTGGTTTCTATTTGTATTTACATGAGTCCTCTCGCAGACACCATTTTGTATTTGCTGATTCGAAAAAGTCTTCTGGACAAAGTTTTGGCTTCATTGTCTTTCTGTAAAATGTCTAACGGTCAGGAGATGAGCAGCATGGAAAATGACAACATGACTGTTCCAAGCTCTGACACTGTCTGATCTGTAAGGTGATTCAGACGTGCTTTCAGAGTAATCTGGGTTTGTTGTGTCTGATTCTGAGGATTGATGAACCTTAAACAAGAAGCAGGGATTAATATAAATTAATCCCTTCATTTATGTAACTTAAAGCGGTCAGCTACAGAAATAAACTCCACTTAGTCCACATTTAAAAATGTGGACTATCTGTTTAAAGCTAAAACATGATCTGGTTTAGCTTTAATTGCTAAAGGTGCAGTAAGGCTGACTTTGCTGCTATTTGTAAAAACTACCTGCAGTGTTCTTTGTTTCACTCTAAATGTTTAGAGATTTGTTGCCAGTACATCCGTAATTAGGACGAATTACTTGCAAGACTGTTACTAGTAAACTATTGACCATATGTGTTGATAAAAAATTGCTTCCTTAAAAGAGGTTTCAAATAAAAGTTTGTGTATTTTTATGACTGCAGTATATTTATACAATTCACCAATGTTTATGTAGTCTTTTTGTCATTACAGCAACATTTTATTTCTGCATTATTTACTCATCTAAAAGCCCTCTGAGAGAGAATCCTAATTATTAACGGTACAGAAGTTTATTACAGTAAAATAAAATGTAATCAAGACATGGCAACAATTTCAAACAAAAATGAAGATAAATCATTGAAATTAATCCCTATTTTGCAATTATGTAACTTTTAAGATGAGCTATAATTGTTAAATAATGTTCCAGGGTAGCAGGAACATGGAGGTTGTTGAATGGTGAGCAGGACAGTAAAATACAGCTTTGATGATAAACCAATCTATCATCATTATGTTATTTATTAATTTTATTTATTGAATGCCAAGTGGAGGTCTCGCTTCGTTTACCAGCAGAGACATACTTTCTTCACCAATTTAAGGGAAAAAATACTGAAACAAAAGGAAAAAAAACTTATTTTGTAGAAATTGTGTTACTTGAAGACACCTTTGTTATATCTATCAGCATCTCTAGGTAAAATTCAGAGATGATATATGAATATATAAAATCTATTGACACAAAATAAAAAAATTATATCATGAAAAGGGAAATAGAAATGAATGGGTGATAAAATTATGTTTACAGACAGTTTATTCATCAGATTTCCTTATCAGTGAACTTACAAAAGCATTAAAGCCAGTGCATTAACATCCACTTCAAAGCTTGATTTGACAGGAGAACATTAGTTTCCACTTCATATATCCCCCCCTTTGCATCACGTTCTGGTCTGTTTGTTAGTGTTGGATTCATGATGCGCGTCTCTTTTGAAAGGTATGTTTCCATGTTTCCCTCTCTTCTGTTCTTGATAACCTTCAGAGACTAAACATCTCTACCTGTTATTACAGGTATCTGATCATTGCCAAGCCACTGTGGTACAGATTCAGGAGAAACACCAAGACATACGTTGTCTGGATGCTTCCACTTTTCTGTTTTTTGCTATTTGCTTTTCTGGTTTATCATGGTAAGACGGTTGCCATCTTCTTCACAGTTTTTTTCCTCCTGCCTTTTCCCTTGTTCATCTTCTTCCTGGTTGGGACTATCAAAGCTCTCTCTAGAGCGCTCAATGTGCCAGCAGATGAAAAACGACAAATAGCAGCCATTCAGATTATTTACACTCTGCTTTATCTGCCTATCATTATTTGCCTTCAGGGTGTGTTTGTTGTATTAGATGCTCAATTCTACTTTATTGTCGCTGTGGCAATAGTTTGTGGTTGTCTTAGTCCTCTTGCAAACACAACTTTGTATTTGTTCAATCGGAAAAGCATCCTGGATACGTTTCTGGCTTCAATCTGTTGTAAAATATCTAACAATCTGGAGACGAGCAGCACAGATCATGAAAGCAGGTCTGCAGCAAATATTGAGACTGTTTAGGTTTTAATATCTGTTATGATGCAAAAGAGCAGCCACAAGAATCAGTTTGCTGCAGCTGATTTTTAAGTGAAATGTCAAATCACTTTTATTCTGCTATCATCTCCCTGTAACTTTATGGCAATTTACCAATGAAAGTTTGACACTTATGATGACTTTCAGGAATAAGAAGTTTTACATTATCATATTTGGATCTGAACTCCTATTTACTGGTATAATTAATTGCATTTAGCCATTTATTTTCACATCCTGATGGCTGTTTCACCATGACAGCAGATTTAGCCAGGATTTTCCAGATATCCTGGCTGAATTAAGTCTGGACTTTGTTTCACAAAGCAGTAGTTTCAGGATATGTTACCATGGTGATTTATCCTGTGTAGCTAACCTGCTCCAGACCAGGCTAACAGTTCATCCTGGAGCCTTATCTGTTCAGTTACCGTCACACTGATCAGAAACCAATGAGCTTTGTTTGCAATTTTGTTTTTTTATTTGTCTGTTTTGGTCTTTTTTTTTTTATCAGCCTCCATTAAAATAAATTTTAATATTCAAATATTACTATTACTTTAACATTATGATAGTAACAATAATTATCCATGTGGGCAGTGTTACTGTTCGATTGTGTTTCTGAGACTGTTATAAGTTTGACAGAAAAAACATTTAATCGACTATTGCATGTGTTGCCAAATGAAGGAAGACACTGTATTCACAAATTTTGAAATTTAATGGCATTTCACCCACTAAACTTAAAATGTTTGCAACTTAAACATATTTAGTTTGACATTTAATTAAATGTATGCAAAGTTTAAAGCACACAATTGTTAAAATATACTTATTTAGATTATAAACATACATTGTGTCTCTATCAAGGGGCCTGCTGATGACAGGATACATTTTATAAGCTCCATTACATCTTACCCTGTCAGACAGTAAAGAGTGTTTTGGAACCGGTCCGACCCGTTGGCTTTACCTGCGTGAACGTTAACATTTCTCTGGTTCTGATGTCCGCTACCTGTGCAGACTGCTGGCTCTCAATATTCTGCACCACACCAAACAGAGCCACGTCTAGAATGATACACTGATGATGTTTGATGCTGATTGCATCTTGAGCAACACTGAGACAAAGTGGCCTTGCTCTGTCCGTGACCCTCATGCCGACAGAGGAGCTTTATTTCACTGCTAAAATAAGTATGAGAATGAAATATGTGAACATGCACTAAGTCATTAGTACACTGCAGTTTATCCAGATACTGCAAAATGTTAAGATGTGTAACATAATTCTGATGTCAGATTCACATGTTACAACATTGACGTCCACTGTTCATTTTTAAGTTTAAACTGGTTCATTGGAGCAAATGACAGGTTATGAGCTAAATGGGATGATACATGACATTTTGTAGTTAGTGTTTCAGCTGTTTTACAGTTTTATGGAAGCTTAATCTAGATTTGTGGTGCATAGAAGCTGCACATTTCCTAACCACTTCTCCTGAGTTCCTTTAAATCAAGACTAAAGACACACCTGCTTAGAGTTGCTGTAGGCCCATAATCACTGGAACATTAACCAACATATCTATATGTATAGATGATTTTAATCACAGCATTTGACAAAATATACAGAAAGAAAGAAAGAAGAGGAAGAGGAGAGAGTCTGAGGCGGAGTTAGGAGGCAAAACAGAGAAAGAGGCAGAAGAATCATTATGCCGGTTTTCATCGTTCCAACATCATCAGGAAATGATTTGTGACCCACAAGAGGCTGATGGAGTTCCTCTCATCACTCTGCTCTTCATTCCTTAACCTAACTGAGGAATTTTTCTCAGCATGGATATGGAAATTATAATGTTATGTAATTCCTACAGCACTGCATGTACTTCTCCTTAAGCAGACTGTACTCTGTTTCCATCTAATAAACTTGACAGTTTGACTGCAGATGACTATGCTGGTCTCTTCAGTCCTTCCAACAGAAAATCAAGAATGTCCACAAGTTAACTTCACTTTATAATAAACCTTTTAAACATTTTCCTCTGGTCTCATGAAGGCATTTAATTAAGAACTTGACACCTGAATACGTTCAGTGTTATTAACGCTGCTGCATGAAATTACACCTGATCTGCCATTTTCTGATTAGCGATGCTTCTTCCAGGATGTTGTGGGTCAGAACAAGCAGCGCATCTGGTCTCATTCAGCTTGCAGCAACTTTTGCTAATGTTACAAATTAGAAATATCACATTCCAGAGTCTGCAACTGAATGAACTGCTTTGACACTGAAAATGGTATTGCAGTCATTACAACAACAGCACAAATGTGCACAATAGAAATAGTGGGTGCAGGATTTCCAAAGTTAAGCCTTTTCAGGTCTGTGCTCTGTCATTTCTGTCCATGGCAGCAATGATCGTCACCCGTAAGACGGTTTTTAGAAAATATAGGCCTCTTGTGAAAACAAATGGCACCAAGAGAAAAAGATAAAGTCCACTTTTGGTCCGAACCAAACAAGTGGAGCAAAGGACTCCTGATGTGAATATACCAAAAAATTTCTAATTCCATTATCAAGAAATGAAACTTTGTCTTTTGAGTTCCTTGCGTTGCTATGGTAGATCGTAGTATCTACTGTCCATTGTGGAGAGTTTTTATTTTTTACTCAGAGAAGTCTTCTTGACTTACAGTTGAGTTAACTAATTGATTCAATAGAATAGAAGCATCATTTGTGTTCCCACAATGGGGGAAATTTCTTTTCAACAGCAGCAATTTAACAGACAATAACAGCGAACAGACTCACATAAAAATGTAATATAAGGCAAAATAAAAAATTCAACCCTTACTGTACAGTTTATTTAGATTGTAACACACCAGCTGTTCTGAAAGCAAAAACTAAGTTCCACAGTTTTTGGTTTAGTAAGTCTTCTCAGAGTATCTGCTCTGTGCTCAGAGCTCGTTGTCCTGGTTTCTAGACGGGGCTCTGGTCACTGATGTTGCCATCAATCATGACTAAAGCTCTCTGAGATTCCATGTAATTTTTTTATTAGAGAAACTTCCAGTTTTATGGCATCTATGTTTCTCTGGTTTAAGTATTTGTTTGGCCTGTAGAACATTTCTAGACGTCAATTTGCATGTACCCGTCTGCATATGTTTACAAGTCCCGTCCTTAAAAAAATGTGGAAGTAGATATAATCTGCTTTGGGGAATTTTTCCTGCTCTTTATGCACAGACTGTTCATTGTTTTAACTGATATGATTTACATGATAGACTTTAACACAAAGTACGATGCCTGTGGCTTCTTCAGTTTACACGACATGGAGTTCTGATATTATCAACACTACCTGTTCTCATGCGATGAAATTAATCATGCACATTAAAAGAGATAGAGATAGAGTTATTTCAGTATTTTCTGATATCTACAGTATACAGGAATAACACTGCAAACCTTCAAAGTTTAACTGTGATTATACTTCTCATTGAGGAATGACAGACAAAATGAAATGGGGATCACAATTCCTTGCAAAAGTCTCACATTATTCACATTTCACATTTGGTCATATTAGATCTTAGAAGCATTGGAAGTTAAATGTATTAGTCCTATAGAACATTTCTAGATGTCAACTTCAGAGGACAACTGATTTTTAAAAAAATTCTATTATAAGCCATTGGTGAGTATAATAAAGTTGTTTTAATGTGTAACTGGAGATCAAAATATGTTCACATCAAAGTTTCAGAACCCACTTTAACTTCTATATGTGTGCATTTATCAAAACTATATTGTGTGGACATTAAACGTCATTAGTTTCTTATTCTAACCCTGACATTTGGAAGGTGGTCTATCTTTAACATAATGCTCAGTTTTGATTTTATCATCAAATAAAAGATATGTTTAATGAAGGAGGATCAAGAGAGTCGTTCTACTTTGCCAACTAAGAATCGACGTCTGTTTGGGACAAACCCTAAGCAGGTGTGTCCAGATAATATCTCTGTTTATCAAATATTTAAATGTCTACTACTGATATAGATGGACGTTGGGAACGCAGACAACACAACTTCTGATGCAGCTCTGAAGAACTCACTGAGGATTAATGATTAATCGTTAAGGTAAAAAATACTAAATTTAATTCTATGCATGCAGTATTTTTTAAATTACTAAAAATAAGAAATGTGCACTTATCTAATCATCATTACATATTCAATAACAGCAAGAATGAAAACTGTTTATTTGGATATATTTGGTACATCAACATCTCCCAGAGAAAACTAAAGTTTTATGAATCAGAGTCTTTCTGTTGCTCAAACTGGCAGCTCTGTGAGATTGTAACTGGTTTAAAAACAACTTCTTTGGTAATTTTCATAATGTACTGGAGGATAATCTAATTTGATTACTGTCTACTTTAATTTTAAACATGGATTAGTCCATTTTTACCAGCATATTTTGAAATCACTTAGATTCTGATGATTTACTGGTTATGCTTCAGCAACAATTCTAAATGATTTGCACATTTATCATCATTTCTGTTCACAGTTACTCCTGTTTCTGGTTCAACACTGAAGGATGGAAGAGTCGAAGTTTAATGACAAATCATGGGAAAACAGTTTCAATAACAGCAACATGAACCACAACAAGAGCCAATGTAAAATGGGGGTTGTTGCATTAGATCCTTTGGCTGCAGAAATCTTATACTGGATGAACTGGATCACCATTGGCATTGGACTTCCTCTAATTTTTATAGTGATGATTGCAATTTTTTTCCAGGTGAGTACAGCATAATTTTAACCTATTAATTTCTGATGAATGAGCTATTTGACTATCAGCCTGCTACTTAATCTGTGTTTCTCTCTTGTCTCAGGCTGAAGTCTGTCTTGTCCTTAGAAATTATTAAAATATGTGGAACAGGCAACATCCTACATGTCAAGAATTTTTTTATATGTTATTAATATGTTTTCTCTTGTCTTTCTCTCAGGTGAAAAAGGGTCAGGATGTCCCAGTCTATGTCATCAACCTCCTCGTCTCTGATATCATTCAGCTCTGCTGCAGAATTCCAATAGATTCAACTAGACTCAATAAAACTGATTTCACATACATGAAAATTGTATATTTTGGAATAATGGCCAGTATTGGATTCATGGTGTGTGTCTCCTGTGAGAGGTATGTTTCCCTCTCTTTAGTCTGTTCTTGATAACCTTCAGAGACTAAACATCTCCATCTGTTATTACAGGTATCTGGTCGTTGCCAAGCCACTGTGGTACAGATTCAGGAGAAACATCAAGACATATGTGGTGGTCTGCATTATGGTCTGGATAATTCCTCTTTCTTATCCAATAATTGGCTATGTGATTAAGGAGTATGAGATAGCTTCCATCATCTTCACAGTTTTAATCCTCCTGCCTTTTCCCTTGTTAATCTTCTTCCTGGTTGGGACTATCAAAGCTCTCTCTAGAGCGCTCAATGTGCCAGCAGATGAAAAACGACGAATAGCAGCCATTCAGGTCGTGGTGCTGATTAATTACACTCTGCTTTATCTGCCTATCATTATTTTGCTCCTGTATGACATTGACACGTTGAAAGGGGAATTTGCCTGTATTCCCTATGCTGTGGGTTATGCTGGTGGTTGTCTTAGTCCTCTTGTAGACACAACTTTGTACGTATTAATTCGGAAAAGCACCCTGGATAAGTTTCTGGCTTCACTGTGTTGTAAAACACCTAACAATTAGGAGACGAGCAGCACAGATCATGAAGGCAGAATGGCCACAAATATTGAGACTGTTTTTGTTAGGCTGCCTGTTTTGATGTAGAAGAGTTTCCACTACGATCTGCCGCTTTAGGGGATTATCAACAAGAGAGAACGGTTGTAAATACTTGGTTTTTCAAAAATGTTTCATTAAGCCTTTGTTGGTTAAATATCTATTAAAAACAAAATGTAAGGAATCAGATCCTGAAGACAATCTGCTTCATTCACTAAGGACTTTGTTTCCATTTGATTTCTCTTTGTTTATTTACCTTATATCTTCAGAACGTCTCTCTTGTCATTATTTAGTTTGCGTGTTGAATCTTTATTTTTTTTATGCTTTTGATACAAGTTTTGTACATTGTTGTTTTTTCTCTGTAACTCTATAGCAATTTATGATATCTATGTCAGGAGGTAACATGAAGCAACTGGAAATAATGAGAGAAAACAGGAATAAATAGTAGAATCCAGCAGAGAGTGACAGAGAATGAGGAGTTTTAAGTTGTTTATCTACTTCCAAGTACTAAGCAATGAAACAGCAGCTACGGTTCTTCACAGTTTTAACTTGAATGCACGAACATTTCACTCAAAGTAATTTTTTTTTATTTCCTTTATTTAACCAGGTAAAACCCCATTGAGATCTAGATCTCATTTTCAAGACAGAAATCTGCAATACACAGCAACCTGGTTACACAATAAAATTAATTAGTACAAATTCAAATGAATGAGTGAACCAAACTTGAAAACGCTGCTGCTGCCAATAACAATAAACTTAACCATATATGCTGTCTAAAGTAGACCTGAAATACTATTTGAAGCATTTAAATACATCTAAATAAATAAAGGCTCTGCAGTGGTTCCTACAGAAACGTTGTCATTGCGTTAAATATCAGGGTTTACAGTTAATACTGATAATGTTATTTGTCATGTAAACACAGAGCTCTCCAGTTTGTATTCCTGCCTGATGCTGCAGAATCACCAGCAAAACAGCTTTTGCTAGTTTCCTCCTCCTCCCTTCTCCCTCATTCATCGTCTTCATGGTTGGCAGCATAAAATCTCTTTCTGCAGCACGTGGAGTCTTTGCCCCAAAAAAGGAGTGAATTGTTGCAGTCCAAGTTATGGTGCTGCTAATTTATATCCTGCTGTTCCTGCCTGTCATCATTTTTATCCTTTTAGATATAAATGAACAGCAGCATCCTAGGTTCACCAGTCTGGCCTTCATTTGTGTTTATACTAGTCCTCCTGCAGACACAGCCATGTACATGCTTCTTAGGGAAGGTGTCATTAAAGTTTTAGCTTCATTGTGTTGCTGTGAAATGTCAAGCAATCAGGAAATGAGTACAATGGACAGTGACAAAATATCATCTCTGTGCCCTGAAACAGCTTAGTGGTTAAAATGTTGCAGTGGATTAAAAAGCATTTTTGCAACGTGTATGTCTGATTATTGAAAAATAAATTGTGTTCTGAAAATATATTTTGCAGCTGAAGATGAATAAAATTCTTCAGACAATGGTGCATGTTTTCACTTAAGACAACTGGCAAAAATTTACCTTTGAATGTTAGAATAGGGGAGGTTGAATGTTTTGGTAACCTCTTTGTTGCAGTATGTGTGGTCCTCCTCATGAGGGCGCCAGGTAGCAGCAGGTTTGACTCCTGACTTCCTGCAGGTGTGTTCCAGCACAGCTGCAGCTCATCCACCGTCATCAGGACGCCAGTCCTCTGACACCTGAGTGTTAGGCTGCAGCTAAAGTTCTGAGCGGCTCCTTGTGTCTCCTAGTACTGCTGCCTTTCTCGTCTCCCTGGTTTTCTCATGCAGGTTACTGGGTCAGATTTTCAGATCTGGTTACCACAGTCTGTTGTTCCTGGACAACCCCTCATGGCTGGCTCTGTTCCACTCCCTCTGCTTTCTTCTGCCAGAAGAAACTTTTCACACAATGAACAATAATCACTGACATGATTATTTCTGCTTAAGTCTGAGAATCTATTAACATAAAAGCCCAACATTACGGCTGAATTATCTTGTAAATACCTTTAAGACACAGAGCCAATGAGTACACTGGATATAATCTCTTAACATGTGGCAACTCTATATCCTTTTCTAAGAAGAAATTTGATTTACATCAGAATTTACATGAAGAACAGATTAGTATTTTTTAAAAGTTTAACCTGCCTACACTGTATCTCCAACAAAATCATTTTTGATAAACTTCTGGCTCTGTGCTGATTCAGAAAGTCTAAATATTTTCCATAGATCAGCTTCCAGCCTCTTTCTGTGGCTCATAAAGATTCAAATGTTCTGCCTCACTTTGACCGGCGGAGGCTCTGCGTTCAGGAAGGAGGCAAGGCAAGAACATTCGGTCGATGTAGATTTATTTGGAGGTGGAGGTCACAGTTACACCGACACCCATTTCCACAGTGAGAGCGAGAAGCTGGCATTTCTACTTGAGGCAAGTTCACCACTTACACCAAGTAAAAAGAACAAACAACAAGCACTTCTTACACAAGCCAACACCAAAACAATAAATGGTACCAACTCATATTTACGTCATGCAAATCATTAGAACTAACTAAGATCAATCACAGAATAAATTTAACTTACTTTAACTCCTCAGAGTATTACCCCTCCTAACTGAAAGTGGTTTCTAACAGCACCTGCAGCGCTTGTCTCCCTTTGCTGCTCCACCCTGCTGAGGAGACACACCCGGAAAGGTAAGACTCAAACAATTAGCAAACTAATCCAATCTAAATCAGAAACAAACTGACATTTTCTGCCACATTCTTCCTGAACAGGAAAGATGGCCAGACTCCCTACCCAAAAAGAAAGTTCAACTAAATGTCACAATGTAACTGGAATAAAGAACTGAAACAAAATGCATTTGGTCTGTAAACAAATTCAACATAATATAATATCAATCATCATTCTGATTAACTACTTATTAAAATGTTGTGATAATATTTTAACTGTTTATTTTATCCATCCTCTCAACCCTTGTCTGTGTAGAGTGAAGGGTGACTTGGTCGCTGCATTCATTCACACTCAGTTTAAAAATACTTAAAGATAAAGAAATGAGAACTAAACACCAAATGATCATTACAGAAAGCTTTGAAAGTCTGACTATTTAGACCAAACCAGAAGAACATTTCCCATCACATTTGCTTCACTAAGGCAATAAACATATGCAAATAATTGAAAGATTTGAATCCGACATTCCTTTCTAACAAGGCAACAGTTGTACAACCTGACAGGTTCACATGCACTAATTAATACATATTTGGTTAGTTGTGCTTCACAGGTTTGCACACTAACCATTCTGTTTGTAAACAACAACAAATGTCTGGCGTGAACTGGTTGGATAGTTTTTATTTGGGATCATCGGCCCTACTATGAAAGTCATACTTCTAGTTCTTACAAACTTATTTTAAATAGTGATAAGAGCAGAAACAGTCATTTAACATTTTAATTCTTAAAACATTTCTTACCTTTTATGTATCTATGTATACTTTTAAATTAGTAGATGTCTTGTACTGTAGTCCATAAATGCTCATTAAGGCTAGGATCATTCCTGCAGCTTCATGTTTATCTATTTTTGTGTTGAATTGAAGCAATTTTTCTTCCAAAATGCAAATAAATCATAAAAACAATCCTGAAGACATATGTATTTGAGTAGTAAAATAATAAAGATGAAGGGAAAAATGTAACTAAGGACACAGTGAACTGTTGGTTAAACAAGACAATGCATGTTTTATGCGATAGAATCAAACACTCTACAGCACATCGAAGTAAAAATCTAAAATGAAAGATTATAAATGACTTGCAGAGACAAAAAGCTAATTTTTCCTTTTCTTAACTTTTCCTTAACTGGCTCTGCAATGGGGATATTTGTGCTCATCATCTGTAATGTTAGATCAGTTTGATTAATTCATTACATATTTTTATTGTCAGTTTATGTTTAATTCACATTTTAAATGGAAAAAAGCTTTCAGAACCAGCTTTGACATGTTTATTTATATTGCAGAATGAAATTCTCATTTTACCTGATATCCTTCATGTCATTAATGCTTTAATGCTGTGACTGCCAGTTGCAACCAGCACAGCATGCGTCTTACACTGACTTACATTTCTGAAATGCTAGAAACATATTGAGTCTTGATCATCTTCATAACACAGTTTGTGATATAAAAAGATTTAGTTTCATCTCCTGAGATCTGAAGATGTTGCCAAAAAGTATTTTGCAGATCTTGTTTTGGTGAATTGAGCAGCAGAAAAATCATAATTTTATGATTTATAATTTCAGATCATAAAAATAAAAAACTGACAAGGTGACATTTCAATGTATTTGTGATGTGTTGTGTAACTGTATACAAATATTAATATGTACACACTTTTCACTGAAACTAAAAGTTTCCAGTGTTCCACAGAACTGTAACAGGCAGTTCCACAGAAGGGAGGAACATCAAATACTCAAATCAGAAAGCCGCCTGCATGTCACGGATGTGCATCTGTTAATCAGTGGAAACAAACTGCATGTTGTGTCCAGTGGTAAATTCTGCAGACTGTCGATGCAGAGAGTAAACCTTCAAACACCAGAGGAGACAAATCATCTAGAACGGCCCCGCCAGCTTTCAATGGTAAAAAATCTGTTTATTTCTGTAAACATTAAAAAGAAGAAATCTGTATTAGTTTTTTGGGGGGTTTTTTAGCATAAAGCAAAAATCTAAACTGATATGTGCAACAATATTTGCACTTTGTTGTTTGCATTTTTTCCCTGAAACCTTTATGAGTATAAGCTTTTTGATATCCACTCATGTCTTTATCTGAACTAACTGCTCTTTCTTACTGCTAAAAACACAAAGCCTGAACCAAAGCAATTGTCAAATTTCATTTTAGGGACTTTCAAGTGTGCATTGCTTAAATCATAGAATTTCAGCTGATAAACTCATTTGGTTCTGTTAATATAATCAATGGATTAACTTTGTATAGCACATTTCAGCAGCAAGGCAGTTCAAGGAGCTTTACATCATAAAAACACAAAAAATACAAAGTCATAGAAAACACAATCAAAACTTTAGAAAACCAGCAAAATGTTGGTCAGTGTGTCATTTATTATGTTTCAAAAGCAACTCTGTTCAGGTGAGTTTTTGTTCTTGAGTTAAAGGAGCTCGGTGTTTCAGTTGTTGTGAATACTTTGTGGAGGTTCGTTCCAGATTTGTGATGCGTAGAAGCTGAATGCTGCTTCTCCATGTTTGGTCCTGGTTCTGGGGATGCAGAGCAGAACCAGAACCAGAACCTGGAGGGTTCATACAACAATAACAGGTCTTTAATGTTAAGATGTTCAGTTATTTATAAACTAACAGTACCAATTCAACACAAAGTTTATTCTCTGAGGACTTTAGAACTGGTGTGATGTGCTCCATCTTCCTGGCTTTAGCCAGAGGGATGTGTAGAAATAACGCGGCTAAAACGGTTTGACCTGACTGTGGTCACATAAAACACACTGTACGTTTCTGAGCATGTTCTCCCATTAACTAGTAATAAATACATCACAATATAAATACAGTTAAGAGATGCAAAATTTTAAATATACTTGAAAATCACTAACAATTCTTTACAAAAATAGATTGTTCTATTCCAGTTTACTTCCTGTTTAGATATTTACAGTTTAATGTAATAATGACAAATGCATGTGATTCATTCTCAGGCGATTCATCATTCAAATAAAGCTATAAACTGATTTTATTTTCAGAACAGAAACGTATTCATCGAATGAGATTGAGACATTCTGGCTTCTATGGGAGTCACCAGATTGTAACACATTAATTGGATTTAACTAAATTTTAGCCTGAACTCCTGATTGCAGACAGTTTCAGTGCACGTTCATATATATTTGTGGTCAGTACCTTATGGTTTAGTCAGTTTTGTTTGAAGCTCCTTGCTGAAAAGTACTGATAAGAAGAGAAGTACAGTCAGTTTTTGATTTGAGTGGTTTCTGCCTGGTGCGTTCAAAATCAGGTTTAAATAGTGTTGAAAATATGGATTAATGGGATTGGCTGTTTGTTTTTAAGAAGTGCAGAGTACAAGAACACATAAATAGGATCTTATGAAGGCTTTAGCAAAGCAATACTGCCATATTCTGTTTCTCCAGGAGAAAATGGGAAGACATGTATATAATATGTGATGCATGTAAAGTGATTTCTTCGAAATGCCATCTAGAGCCATTCTTACAAGTGTTGGACTGAGAAGTAGTTACTATAAGCTCAGCTGCACCAGGAGTTTTGTAGAAATAGACTGCATTTAATGGAAAATTGTTTAGGCACCCAAAATGGCATTTTTCAAACATGCATGAAAGAATCAAAGCAGCTCTCCAGGTATGCTTTTGTGTGGGGAATAAAATGAAATAACATTTAAAAAAAAGTTAATTTTACATGAATCCCTCCCTGCCCATCCCCTTTAAATATAGTTTGTGTTATCTGAGCCTCCTTTTGCAGAAAAGTGTAATTTAGTCTCTCCTTGTGCTGAGTAAAGATCGTCATATTCTGTTTGGGTCATATTTTTCAGTCTGTTCTGTTTTCTCCATTGCCAAAGAGAATCCAAACCAAAGGACGAAAAATTATTTTCATTCTGTGAGTCTAAGGGTTCACTTTATCCCCAAGCCCGATTCACCAAAGAAGATGAAGCTAATCAAAACACTGCTAAATGAAATACAAAGCTAAAGGTAATTTTATTTATATAGCACATTTTCAGCAACAAGGCAATAGAAAGGGCTTACATGAATTAAAAGTAAATACAAACAAAATAACAAACCAAAAGGAAGAGCAAAAGAAGAAAAAGCTAATAATGTTGATCCAAAGTAAATAAACTAGATAGTCCTATTCAGCGTTTCTAGATACGTATGAGTAAGTGTCCTCTGGTCTCCTTTCCTGGGTTGGAAGAATAGGAGTCTAAAAAGTAGTTGCTCAGGTAGTTTTTCTGGATAACAACACGTTCATGAACGCACACAAAGTGAAATTTTACATATAATGAAAGGACACGTTTGGATTTTCTTCAGGTTGGATATTCATAGATTGAACTCAATTAGAAAAAAAAAAAAGAACAATATGAAAAATCTGATATTGATGAAATTTGTCCAATTGTGAATACATTAAATGTATGAATATATAGGTTTCAATCGTGTCTCGGTTTCAGCACACAAGTCGCTCTGGAGAACGTGGCTGAATACTGAGGAGGTGTTGAAGCAGGAATAATAAGGCTGAAGGACGTCGGCCCTCATTTGAGGATCCTTGATTCCAGATCAATTACACATATTTTACACACGTGTCATCATTTCTGTTTACAGTTACTCCTGTCATCAATATTCTGGTTCAACACTAAAGGATGGAAGAGACGAACTCAAACACGACAGGAGAAAAAAGTTTCAATAACAGCAACATGGGCGGCAACTTCAGCCATTACTATAATTCTACTTATTACTATAATTATCTTGCTCTTTTCAATCGCTTAAGGTGGATCAATTGGATCACCATTGGTGTTGGACTTCCTTTAATTCTTGTAGTGATGATTGCAGTTTTTTCACAGGTGAGTACAGTGTGTCTAAAGGTTTGGCCTATTTATTAACAATAAATGTGCTATTTGACTAAGAGTTTGTTCTTTAAACTGTGAAAAACTAAAGGTACACCCTTTGATGGAAAAAGGTGACCTTTGACCCTGACATCCAGTGACCAGAAACCAGCTGTCTTGCAGTCAGGTATAATACCAGACATCCTGAAACACCGTTCTGGTTTTAGAGCAGAGAGGAAGTTGTGGTCCAGTTATGAGTCAGGGGAAAAGCCAACCCTGCTTGGCTGCAGCTGGTCAGAGGCCTGAGTCCAAATGTAACTTTATACAGAGAGTAGAATCTTTATACAGTTATTTTATGAATATGTTTTCATAAAACTAACTCATCCAGTTGCATGATATCTGGCTCCCTGACCTCCAGTGGCCGGATATCCGGTATTGTAATTTATGACAACCAGACATCTGGTTTCTGGTCACCGGATGTCAGGGTCAAAGGTCACCTGTCAGAAACGTTTGATGAAAGGGTTCATCTTTAGTGTTTTACTGTGGTTCTCTCTTATCTCAGGTTTAAGTCCATCTTGTCCCTAGAAATGGCAACATTTTAATATTAATGACACAATAACATAGTGTCATTAATATTTTTTCTGTTGTTTTTCTCACAGGTGAAAAAAGGTCAGGATGTCCCAGTCTATGTCATCAACCTTCTCGTCACTGATCTCATTCAGCTCTGCTGCAGAATTCCAGTAGATTTAAATAGTCACAGTGAAACCAGTTTCATCTGTCTGCTATTTGTATATTTTAGTCTAGTGGCCAGTGTCGGATTCATGGTGTGTGTCTCCTGTGAAAGGTATGTTTCCATGTTTCCCTCTCTTCTGTTCTTAATAACCTTCAGAGACTAAACATCTCCATCTGTTATTACAGGTATCTGGTCGTTGCCAAGCCACTGTGGTACAGATTCAGGAGAAACA
>CAEGAE010049379.1:0-14312 GCA_903067095.1 Girardinus metallicus
TCATTAGGCCTCCATCTGCACAAACCATCTTTGTTCTGGATCAGCCTCCAGTCTCTCCACAGCACCATGGCAACGCTCCAGTTTCATGACATATCTGCTGTTTTCATAGCTTGTCGTACGGCTCTACACTATCTGATGGTCTCCAGCAGAGATCCTTTCTCTTTCCCAGATTGTCCGAGTCCGAGTCGGTTCTGTTCAGACTCAGAGACTCGTTCAGACAGAACCTTGGAACCAGATCTGGTTCTAGTCGTGGTCGGAGCCTCTGGTCAGGAAAAACCGATAAAGTGTGATGAAACTCACGTCTCCGGCCAGCTGCTGGAAGACCTTCCTGAACTGCTTCTCCTCATCGTTCTCATGAGCCTGGGCGTAGTTCAGAGGTCGGCGCGGCGGCGGCTGGGGGAAGAAAGCAGCCTGTGTCAGACTGAGGGAGAGCAACAAGGTGCTCTCTGTGAGCCGCGTCTTCAGCCCCGACATGTTCCGAACCAGAACAGTCTGGGAGGAAACTCAGCCCTGAAGCATCAGAACTCCTGCAGATGTTTACTGCTTATGTGACCTTTCACCTCATCTGCCAGTATGTAGCGACACGAGGCCTCTTCACCTCATCGTTTAGACAAACATTGCCTGCAACACATCTCTCCACAGCGACCCTATAAACTGCTGCCGGTACTTACTGGGTTTGAGGGTCTGAACTGAGACGGGTCGATGTTGCTGTTGGACAGAAAAACAGGAACCGGTTAGCTTAGCATAGTCAATGGAAACCAATGGAAACCGTTAGCCTGGGGCACTAGCTTTCACCTCACAACGTTGATGATGCCACCGATCAAACTCTTGGTCAGAAACATGTTGAGAAGACCTGAGGAGACAGGAAGTGCATGAAGAGATGAGTTCAAAGACTTCCTGGACTTCACTACGCCACATCTGAATGATGCATTCAAGGACCTCTGGTCATTTCAGAAAATTTAATGAACCCGTCTTTGATTCTCTCGACACTATGCTAACTGCATCATTACAAGCAACCCGAGAGCTGGATCAAACCTGATGGCTCTACGCTGAGCAGAACATTATGACCACCTGAGAGTTAGACACTGAAACCTATATAACATGGAGCGGATTGTTCTGTATGAACACACTGGCGTTTTATGGGCTGAGCCTAAAAACCTGCTGCTGCCACCACCGTACCTCACAGCTAGGATGGTACAGTCCAGTTTTTCCTCCACATGTAACGATGGTCGTTACGTCCAAACAGTCCCACTTCAGTCTCATCAGATGAAGTCATGGCTTCTTCCTCTCTGATCGGCGTTTCAGCCCATGTCGGTACCAGACTCGTTTCTCTATGGGTCACGACTATGCAGCTTTTGGTTGTCTTCTAATTCTCCTCCTCATGTCTGGATGATTTCCTTTGAATTTTCATCCATAAAAAGGTTGTGAATCAGCCAATCAGAAGCTGACAAATCCATGGCATCATCATGTGGGCTTTTACAAACGCTTTAAATTCTCCGTGGAGTTTAATTTCTGAAGGATTCATATATAAAGCAGCTGGAAATCTGGCTGCTTGTGAGGAAAATAAAGGCTGATTGATGTTGTTTTGGTAAAACTGATTCTCAGCCGCTTTGGCGTTAAAACGCTGAGATGTTTGGACCTGAACGCGTCCAAAGCGGCTCCAGTCCAAACTTCCACCTCCCTGCCGAACCGCGCCTGTAACTTTCCACCAGTGGGTGTGACGCTCCTGACGGTCAACAACAGAGTCAAGTTTAAAGCAGGAGGTTTTCTGTACTTACAGGAGGTCGGAGCTTCAGGAGGAAACCAGAACCAGAACCGGAACCAGGACACGGAGCTGGAGCTGCAGAGGACAGGCAGACTGGAGACGCTCCCAGAAACAGACTCCACAAAACCTGGCAGAGGTTCCGCCCAACCTGACGTCACCATCAGCCCCGCCCACCAGCAGCGCAACCCATCCACGTTACTAACGAACATGTTGCGTTCAGGTCCAACAGGAAAAGCCAGTTTTCTCTTTCATTGCATAACGCTTTAAAAATTTGTTCATGAAGAGGTTTATGTTTTATACAATAATTTAAACCCAAAATAAAAATGTAATAAATATGATATTTAAAGGACTGGAGTTAAAATCTCAGTATTTTAATATAAATGTGTTTTCTTAATAGGAATTTATCACAGAATACATTTTTCTAAAATGTTTCTCATTTATCTTGAGACTTTCCATAACAGCAGAAAAAATATTTACCAAATAGATGTGAAATAGATCTTTAAGATTACAGCTGAGTGCTTAAATAATATTTAATCAGTTAAAATGTAAGATATTCATATTTTCAATAAATATCCCATATTTATAGAAAATGCATATAAAACATTTATTTTATTGACGTAAAAAAAATCAGTTTTTAGGTATGTAGTGCCAGATTATATAAATGTGAAAAGATGTTCAACAATGTCTCATTTCAATAGGTACTCATGCAGAGAGCTGTAATATTTTAACAGTTTAACATGAATACATTAATGTTAACATGAATAAGTTATTGTCAAAGCCTGATATCCAGTAAACTCAAAATGTTCATTCATAAAGTTTACAGAAAATATTCAAACACCGTTTTAACCGTCAGACTCTGAATAAAAGTGGTTTTATTGTAAGTTTCCTTCAGTGACCTGATGAACAAACAGAAACGTGTTGCCCCGGTCCTGATGGGCGCGTCCTGCTCACAGCTGATGGACCTGATCCAGGCGGAACCGGTCAGCCTAAAACGCATCTTCCTCTCAACCCTGAGCCCAGTCAACGTTTGCTGCCCCCTAGTGGTTATATTTAGTGCCACAGCTGCACCTGGAGCCCCCTCGGTCCTCTACAAGCAGACAGTCAGGCTAATGCAGACCGAGATGTTTGATCACATAATAAAACATTGGAGAAAAACGATTCAGTTGAACAGGAGGAAAGCTCCAGCAGAACCAGAACCAGAACCAGAACCCGTGTGTTTCTCCAAGCAGGAACACACGGGTTCTGACCCAGGAGTACTTTCTACATCCAGGTGTTAAACTCGGTCCACCATGTTTACTCAACCCTCAGACCTCAAAATGACAGAAACAAAAGCTGAGAGCTTAAATCATATTTTATCAGTCAAATCAAATTAGTTTTTATTTATATGGTGCCAGATTGCAGAAATGTGAAAAGATGTTCAATATTATTTCATTTTAAGAAGTGCTGCCTGACTGCAGAGCGCTGTGATATTTTAGCAGCTTGTTAGTGTTTAACTGTCCTTCAGACGACATTCCTGAACTTGATACGACCGACAGGAAAATGAACTTGAGCCCATAATCTATACAATAACTGTAGTAGGAGAAAGTAGTAAGAAGTTCAGTTTGTCTTATAGCAGCAGCTCATGATAATGTTAGCTAGTCTATCAGCTTCATTAGAAGGAAAAGGTTTAAGCCTAGTTTCTGATCAGGTGATTTTTGTCCCCATTTTTCAGATGAAATGTGATGAATACTGAGGATGAAACATCCCAACAGGCTCAACCAAATTTTCAGGTTATTTTTTAGAGCTGTACTTCCATTTGTTTATAAAAGCACGGTGGAGACAGAGTCATGCTGAGGGAACGAGGGAGGTATTTAATCAGCAAAATTTCAGTTTTTCACCACAAAAATATGAGAACAAAACAGAAATAATATGACAGTAAGTGACACAATAAAGCAGAAAACGATTTAAAATTTCTGTGTTACCATGGAAACCTGCTTTGGACCTAAACCGGGCCAAGGAATCTCCCAGAACCTTCTCAAGTGTTGATTTTAAAAAGTCCCACGGTCCCTGAACGCCGCCCTGTTCTTCATGTGTCGTCATCACCAGGAATCCGGAAGTGTCCCGCTTGTTGTGAACTGTCTCTCTTTTTTTCCCTTCTTCTTCCTGCTGGTTCGAATGGCGGGTTCTGTGGGTCCGGGTCGGACCGGCTCCGGATTCTGCTGCTCTGCGGTGCTGTTGCTGCTGCTGGCGGCCGGACCTGGACTCGTACGGGCCTTTTCGGAACTGGGGAAGTGGACGGTGAACATCGACGATGTGAGTTTCCTGTTAGCTAAAAGTTAGTGATACTAAAATGTTCCGAAGGAGAGAGAGTTCGGTTTCAGGTGGTTCTGGTTCGGTCCTACTGCTCCTTGGAGCTGATTCTGGGTCAGTCATTAAACCGAGTCAGGAACATGAAGTGATTTGATCAGAACACGGTGAACATGGAAATGCGCAGATTAATGAGAATAGTCAGAAACGTGTGTGTGACGTCACTAATAGAGCCGTTGAACTCACGGACGGGTTCCAGCCTCCAGAACATCGTATTCTATTCGCAGGAACCGAACTTTGGGTCTTTGAGTTTTCTTGACAGGACTTCAGTCAGGTTTGGGTATGGGCTTTGACTAGGCCATTCTGCTGAAGCTCTGCTGCTGGGTTTAGTTCACTGGGATCCTCTGGTTCTGGTTGTGTTTCAGGAGGACCTGAAGCCTCAGTACTTCATCTTCAGGAAGACGCTGTTCAACGGCAGCAGCATCCACCTGCGAGGTGAGTTCCGACCCTGTCCGGTCCGACCCGGCCTGGGCTCTGACCCCTGACCTCTGTGTTTGTCTCAGCTGTTCCTAGGAACTGCACCTCGTTCTCGAAGATGGAGGTTTCCTGGTACCTGAGGAACTCCCACTGCTACAAAGAGGTCTACAACAAGAAGGTAAGCGGCCGGGTCTTGGTGGTACCGCCGGGTTCTGGTGGTACCGCCGGGTCCTGGTGGTACCGCCGGGTCCTGGTGGTACCGCCGGGTTCTGGTGGTACTGCGGGTTTTGGTGGTACTGCGGGTTTTGGTGGTACCGCCGGGTTCTGGTGGTACCGCCGGGTCCTGGTGGTACTGCGGGTTTTGGTGGTACCGCCGGGTCCTGGTGGTACCGCCGGGTCCTGGTGGTACTGCGGGTTTTGGTGGTACCGCCGGGTTCTGGTGGTACCGCCGGGTTCTGGTGGTACCGCCGGGTCCTGGTGGTACCGCCGGGTTCTGGTGGTACTGCGGGTTTTGGTGGTACCGCCGGGTTCTGGTGGTACCGCCGGGTCCTGGTGGTACCGCCGGGTCCTGGTGGTACTGCGGGTTCTGGTGGTACCGCCGGGTTCTGGTGGTACCGCCGGGTCCTGGTGGTACCGCCGGGTTCTGGTGGTACCGCCGGGTTCTGGTGGTACCGCCGGGTTCTGGTTCGGCTCGGAGGTTCGTTTGGAGCAGAAATGCTGCAGATTTCAGCCGCAGCATGAAACTTTTTTCCTGCCAAACTGCCTCCATGTTGTGAAAGTTTGATATGAAACACAAAATCTGTGAAAAGGTCGATCTTAGCGCTGTCAATCATCCTCATGTACTTGCTGCTAGTTGTGCTAATGCCAGAGAAACAACTCGCTGTTGCAGGAAAACCAATTATCTGCTCTCATCTGTGACTGTGCTAGCTAGCATTAGCATTAGCGACAGGCGGTGCTCAGGCCTGTCACTAATGCTAATGCTAATGCATTTAGCTGGATGATGAGTTGTTCCAGAAGTTATCGATAAACGATTTTGTTGTTTTGAGACCATTTTCCAGTTATGGAAACATTCTCAAAGATCAATAAACTTTATTCTAATAAAGATTTAACACTGGAACAGGGAGACTTTTTAAATATCCAAAATAAACAAATCAGCAGAAAATGAAATGATGGATTCTCTGCTAGCTGAAGCCGAAGCACCGACTGAAAACTTCATCATCCAGTTTTTGGTTGGAACAGAAAAACGATGAGTCATGCAAATGGAAACTACTGCGCTAGTTTTAATTTTTCATGCGATTAACTTTGGATTGTAACAGGCTAGCTATGCTAAGGGCAGCGTAGCAGAGAGCAAAGGGATGAGCAGCGCCACACGAGATTGTGATTGACCGTGCTAAGACCCGCCTCCTGGCTCTGATTGGCTGTTTCCAGAACATGGTGACAATTATCACTAAAACCTTTTATTCAGTTTCTGCAGCTTTAATCTTGTTATCCAGGCGCGTTGCCTTCAAGTGCCTGTGTTTCTGTAGGATTTTATGGCTCAGTTGATGTTTGTGTCTCCACCCAGCTGGATCCAGAGGAATACTTCAACTCGGACTCGGTGGTACCAGAGGGGGGGTGGGGGTACTTCTTGAAGCGCGCCCACGAGCCAATCAGCTGCAAGACAAACCCCCACATTGTGAGGACCGCCGGATGAGCAGCCGCCGAGTCGGAGACGAAGACGCAACTAAAGCTGTTTGCTTCGTGTTTCAGTTAACGGATTCTGACGCGCCCACGCCGCTGAAGAACCGGCCGTCACCACCATCATCATCGTCAGCTCCGGTGGGTCCAGAAGCAGCAACATTAGTAACGTCTCCGCAGGAACGCCTCGTTCTGTCTGGGGGAGACGGGACGACGCTTTGACTCTCATCATTTTTCTTTTTAAGTTAAATTCATCAAATAGATTTTTCCCCTCCAAATATAGAAATTACTCAAAATTAAACCTGAATTTATTTAATTAAACATGCTTTAGCTAAAACATAAAACCCCTGATCAGCAGTTGGCTGGCTGACTGCTGATCCCAACACGTACGAATTGATTAATCGTTGAATTGATAGTTAATTTGGTTTCGGAGACCTGGAGCCGTCAGCTGAAGCAACAGGAGGAGCTTTGCTGCGTTTTTTCTGTCTACAACAGTAAACTAATTTCAGTGAGTCTGTGGTTTCCTCCAGCTGAGAGAGAGAATCATTCTGCCGTTCTTCTCCTGATGCCTTTTCACGACCAGAACCGACCCGAACTGGGTCAGGCTGCAGAGCTGCCGACAGACTCGTCAGGACTGTAAAACAGCAGGAGAAATTCTGTGACCTTTAACGTAACTCACAGTGACCTTGAATCGACCTTGAAAGGTTAAAGTTGAGCTGCTGGAGGCAGCAGAAACCCGGGTTGGTGTTTGGACCCGACCCGGTTCTGGATTGGTCAATACTTTAGCCTTGGAGTTGAAACTGGACCTGTTGGACCATATCACAATTTAGGTCAACAAGTTCAGTTTTTACCTGCGGTCAGTGAACGCATCGTCGCTGGGTGTGGTTCTGGTTCAGCCGGTCCAGTTCTGGTTCTGAACTCTAATGTTGTCTTTCCATTCTGACTCATAGGAAAAGTCCGGGAGGAGGAAGAGGGAAGCTAAGAAGCCAGAACCAAAGGTATGGCCCGGTTCTGTCCGGTTCTGGTCAGAGCCGTTTGGACCTGTGGTCCAGAACCTTCATATAAACTCGGCTGATCTTCTTCTTCTTCTCTGGTCCTCAGGCTGCTCATGGCTCCTCTAATCAGGTCAGCCGGGTCACCAGAACCGGTCAGGGTTTGTTGTGGGGTGAAAGGTCAGGGAGCTGACCCTGTTTGTTCCTCAGAACGACTTCAGCATCGTGGCCCGGTCCTGGGAAGACGGACCCTACATGTTCATCATCCAGGTCCAGAAGACCGGAACCTGGTCTGGGAAACCGCAGCGTCCGTACACACACACACACACACACACACGCACACACACACACAGTGTTTGGTCTCTTCCTGGTCGAACTGGTTCTGTGTTTCTGTTTCCAGTTGAGGTCAGCATGAAGGGACCTCATGGCTTCATCTCAGCCACTGAGTGGCCTCTGATGGTGGTGAGACACACACACACACACACACACACACACACACACACACACACACACACACACACACACACACACACCAGCACACACACACACACACATGTCTGTGGGGATCTTAGATTGACTTCATTCATTTTTACCTAACCAACCAAAACTCAATTCACACCTTAGTCCTAAATTTGACCCCTGACCCAAAAACAGCATTTCCACTAGGTCTCCATAGTAACCATGATACACTGCAGCCTGGCCTACACAAAAATGAACATGTAGACATTGTTAAGCTTCTGTGGGCCTTTAACTAGACCAGATATGGCCCCTGCAGACTGGTGGAGCCATTTCCTTGGCTTTCCTTCAAATTAAAGGCAAATTCTTTCTGACCTCGTGTCAGACGCTGCTGCTCCAGTAAAAACTCAAAGTAAAGTTTTATAGACATGGACATGGGTGCTAACTCCTGCTAACTCCTCCTGCCATCTCCACTGGCTAACTCCTCCTGCTAACTCCTCCTAACTCCTCCTGCTAACTCCTCCTCCCATCTCCACTGGCTAACTCCTCCTGCTAAATTGTCCGTGTCTCTGCAGTTCTACATGGTGATGTGCATCGTGTATGTGCTGCTGGCCGTGCTGTGGCTGGTTCTGTCCGCCTGCTACTGGAGAAGCCTGCTGCGGATCCAGTTCTGGATTGGCGGCGTCATCTTCCTGGGCATGCTGGAGAAAGCCGTGTATTACGCCGAGTTCCAGAGCATCAGCTATGAGGGGAAATCAGGTAGCCTGTTAGCCGGGTATCATGTCAGCCTGTTAGCCGGGTATCATGTCAGCCTGTTAGCCGGGTATCATGTCAGCCTGTTAGCCGGGTATCATGTCAGCCTGTTAGCCGGGTATCATGTCAGCCTGTTAGCCGGGTATCATGTCAGCCTGTTAGCCGGGTATCATGTCAGCCTGTTAGCCGGGTATCATGTCAGCCTGTTAGCCAGCTTCTCCTCCTCCTGGTTCTACCTCCTGAGCTGTCATGTGTCCTCCTGCAGTCCAGGGGATGCTGGCGTTTGCCGAGGTGCTTTCGGCCGTGAAGCGGACGCTGGCCAGAGTTCTGGTGATCATCGCCAGTCTGGGATACGGAATCGTCAAGTGAGTCCAGCTGCTCCTGCCGTCAGAGAACAGTAATCCCAGTAGTACAACAGAACCAGGCCTGGAGGGAATGGGTCGCCCAGAGCAATAAATCACTTCCTAGCCGGTTCAAGATTCTGACAACATCTGTATTCATTAACACGTCTCAAAGATTAAAATGATCGAGAACACTGCTGACGGATCCGTCGGGTTCTCTCCTGAACTTCCTCTTGTACTGCATAAAGGATCTTTGCAACGAGATGCCTCACTCTGTCAACTCACAGAAATCTGTTTTAATGTGTTTTATTACGTAAGAAAAATGAACTCAGTATTTTGCATTCAGAGTTGATGTTACGGATGCTGTAAGTTTCATGATTCCCAGATTTGTAGGTTTTCTTTGTTTCTAAGCTATAATGACCTGTGACCTCTGCCCTCCCTGTTTCTGCCAGGCCCAGGCTGGGTGCCCTGCTGCACAGAGTGGTCGGCGTCGGCCTGCTCTACCTGCTCTTCTCCATCATAGAGGGAATCCTGCGGGTCCACTCGGTGAGTTCTGACCCGCTGGCCTGGTTCCAGTGGCTCAGGTTCTAACGCACTGGCCGGGTTCTGTTGGACCTGTACCAGACCGGTTGTGGATCGGTTCCGGCCCGGTCTAACCCGTGTGTTCTACAGGATCGGGGGAACGACGACCGGAGCCTGATAGTGTGTGACGTGGTTCTTGCTCTGACCGACTCCTGCGTTGTCTGGTGGATATCCTTACAGCGTCAGAACCTTCAGTCATGATTGAATCTCGTTTTGCTGTTTGATTCGTTATGTCTGCCTGGACTGAACTCCAGGTTCAGATTTCTAACCTGAAAACAGAGAAGAAGAAAAAGACTCTGAGAACCAGTCAGCTGCTGATTTAACTTCTTTCTATTTAGTTTCTCTCATCCTTCTTTCTTCTTCCTCCTTTCTCCTCACATTCATCTCCTCCTCCTCCCTTTGTCTTCAGGCTGAAGATGATGTTGTTCTTCTGGCTGCTATTCCTCTGGCTGTGCTCGACTCTGCCCTCTGCTGGTGGATATCCGCTACTGGACCTTTCCTTCTAGCTGTAGAGAATCAAACTGTTGCTGCCTTTTCTCCCTGCTGGTTCCCCAGCTGTGTTGGCGTCCCCCATGTTGGCGTCCCCCATGATGGCGTCCCCCATGTTATCATTCTACATGTTAGCGTCCGCCATGATGGCGTCCCCCATGTTATCATCCGACATGTTAGCGTCCCCCATGTTAGCATCATACATGTTAGCGTCCCCCATGTTAGCATCATACATGTTAGCGTCCCCTATCTTGCCGTCCTCTATGATGGCGTCCCCCATGTTAGCGTCCTCCATGTTGGCGCTCTGTGTTATGTCTTCTTGGATTAGCTGTAGCGTCTGGGTTTCTCGATGAAGCTTCCTTGACCTTTGCCCCCACATCTTCGTGAGCCTGGCTCAGACAATGAAGCTGCTGAAGCTGAGGAGGAACGTGGTGAAGCTCTCTCTCTTCAGACACTTCAGCAACACGCTCATCTTCGCTGTCATCGGTGCGTGAACGCCTCCTCTTCAACCTCTTCCTCTTCTTGCCTTTCTAAAGCTCTGTGTCGTCTTCAGCTTCGGTGATCTTCATCATCTGGACGGCGAAGAACTTCACCATGTCCAGGTGTCGCTCTGTAAGTAAGGAGACGCCTTCATGTCTCTCCGTCATCACGTCTCTAATGTTTTCATCCTTGCTGGTTCAGGACTGGAGGGAGCTCTGGATCCAAGACGCTTTCTGGCGCTTCCTGTTTTCCATCATCCTATTGGTCATCATGTTCCTATGGCGACCGTCGGCCAATAATCAGATGTGAGAGGCGTTCTGGGGTTGGGTCATGTTTAATTCTGTGGTTTTAAGTGGACTGTGCTTGTGTGTGTCAGGTACGCCTTCAGCCCCCTGGTGGACGCGAACAGTGAGGACGAGGAGGAGAAGGAGCCCATGATGAACGAGGCTTTTGGTCAGAAACCTTCATCACTCGTCTTCCTCAGCCCTTCCTCCCAGGCTGCGGTGAAGCTGCAGTTTGTTATGAAATGAAGTTTTAGCTTCACCTTTAACTGCTTCCTGTTTGATTCAGGGGAAACTGCTTTTAATGTTTAATAAGAAATCACTGTACATCCCATAATAATCCGTATTAAATAGTTAATATGTTTATAAAAGCAGCTGATGACTGAAGTCTCGAGGCTTAGTGTGTCGTTCCTCTTATGTTGAAGCTTTGCTGTTTGTTTCCCTTCAGACGGGATGAAGATAAGGGGGACGAAGACCGAGAGCAACGGGACGGCCAGACCCAACAAAGTGGTGAGCTATGTGAGCCGTCTTCATCACCACCATGTTCAGCAGCTCCAACTGTTTGCTAATCGGGCGGTTCTGCTGTGAACGGGACAGGATGAAGATCTGAAGTGGGTGGAGGAGAACATCCCGTCATCGATGGCCGACATGTGAGTCAGATCCCGCTTAGTAAACCGAATCGAGCTAGCCTCCAGCTAACATCGAGCTAGCCTCCAGCTAACATCGAGCTAGCCTCCAGCTAACATCCAGCTAGCCTCCAGCTAACATCCAGCTAGCCTCCAGCTAGCCTCCAGCTAACTGGCTCCTCTTGTTTCCACAGAGCGCTGCCCCCTCTGCTGGACTCAGACGAGGTCAGTTCCTGCTTCCTGGTGTCAGCTCTACTTCCTGGTTTCACTTCCTGGTTTCACTTCCTGGTTCTGGTTTTCCTGTGTGATCAGTGTTCGGTTGAGTCACTTTGACCTCTGACCACCCAGAGGGTTACCATGGTTACCTGATGCACAGAAAACACTCGGTGTTGTCCTGCATCTCAGCAGCAGGGGGAGCCAAACGCCCAGCAGTGGTGACCGGTCGCCATGGTTACATCATGCTCGTTGTCATGGCGATGACAGGAGGGCTGAGCCTCTGCGGCCATTAATAATCTGAGGAGCAGAACCAGAGCCCGGTTCTGCTGACCGACCCGGTGGATCCGGCTGAGACCAGTTCAGATCGGGTCTTCGGGTCGTGAAATGAAATGAATCCGTCAGCAGGAGCATAAACTGCGTTTAATCGTGGATGATGTCATTGATCCTGATTGGGGCAGACTCCATCAGTCTGTCCTCCATGTTGGTTTCTTCTGAATTAATCCTCTGACCAGCGTCCTTCACCCTGGACAGGCTGTTTGTTTTACTGACCATCATACGGAGCTCTATTAAGCCCTAAAGTCTCTGCTCTCCTGTTGGTGTGAAGCGTAAAGTTATTACAAATTATCTGATGAAGATCTGCTGTTCATGAAACGTTCTCAGATTTGGACGGCAGTTTTAAAATCGATCGAACCGTGCAGGCTCCTGTCGGCTCTACAGGACGCCGGACGGTGCTAACAGAGATAGCATGAAGGCTAACAGGCTAACAGCCCGGGTGAATGTTAAAGTAGCTCACTATGAACCAGATCAATGAATCAATGAATCATATTGATCTCTCTGCTTCAGGAAACTCAGACCACAAAGTTGGAGATGTCTAAGATGGACTGAATCGGACGGAGGTGGAGCAGCTGGAGAGACGGCCGGCGTTTCTAAATGGGCATGAAGAAGTGGAGGAGGGATGGAGGAGGGAGGAGGGGAATGGAGGGATGGAGGAGGGAAGGATGGAGGATGGAGGAGTGAAGGAGGGAGGATGGAAGGATGGAGGATGGAGGAGTGAAGGAGGGAGGATGGAGGGATGGAGGAGGGAGGAGGGGAATGGAGGGATGGAGGATGAGAGGGATGGAGGGATGGAGGAGTGAAGAGTTTTGGGGTGTTTCTCTGATTCTCTCCTGGCTTTAGGAGCTTCGTAAGCCTCCACTGGGAGCTGAATCCCATCGTCTGTGTGTTTATAATGATCTGCTTTCTGGGTCCTTTGCTTCCATTGTTGTTGTGCAGTGGCGCCGCCCTGCTGGACGTCTGTCGGGTTTGCTTTTATGTTTTTTGCGTTGTGAATTGTTCAGATATTTTTCCTCCTCTAAAGCCAAAGGGACGAACCAGAGAGAGAAATCATGAGGAATTATTGACTTTTATTTTGTAAAGTTTGTCTTTGTGTTTCAACCAATAAAGTTTTCATTTTCACCTGGTTCCTGCTGAAGCTTCATGCTGCCTCCTCTTCCTCTGGACAGAAGTGGTTCTGGTCGGGCTGACCCAAACTAACATGGCGTCCGCACGCTGCTCCACCAGCACCACGGTAACCGTTGGTGACATAATCCAGAGGAATGATCATCAGACCGCCTGGGAAAATGAAACTTTATGAAAAAACATAAATGATCCGAACGGAACCGGCCTGACGGCAGGAAGCAGGCAGAGCAGAGAAACGGATCCAAAACTTTATGGCTGGTAACGATTTTGGTTTTACATCCAAAAAGAAAACTGACCTGAAAAATACTGGCAAAAATCTGCAAAGGAGGGAAAACATCTTCCCCCTTTACTCTGCCACCTGTAAATAAAACCCAATGTGTCTGACGCCCCCTGCTGGACGGCCATTTGTAAAACCTCTTGGAACATGGAGGTAGTTTAGCAGACTGCATTTATGTTTGTGATGGTAGGACAGAAAGTTGTGAACCGGAACTCCGCTTACTTTAGAAGGCGTCTAACGGTTGCCATGGTGACCACCCGATGCGAGGCGTGAAGATGTTTTCACTTCGTCACTGTGAGCAGGTGAGCAACCGGGCCTCCGGTCCAGTTGGTCTGAAATCTTTTGTTTATTATAATTTGTTTATTGCATAGTTGACGTATGATTTTAATTTGTTTAATTTAAAAAAAATTATAAAAATGAGCTTATTTTATCTAATTCAGACACGCTTACATTATATAATGTTGACTTCCTGGTTCTAATGCTGTAGAAACGTTAGAATGACGACTCATTTTACTGATTAGTGATAAAGGAATTACAGGGTTTCCCATAGTGTATTATAAGCCTGGCGGGCCGCCATGATTTACTTCCCTCCCCTCCAGGCCAAGCTTGGCTTGTTTATGTTTTTAGAAAAATTAATAAACAAAAAAAAAACTTTTTTATTAAATTTTTTAAAATAATAAATCTGCATTGAAAGCATCTCTGTTGCTCTGAGCATTTCACTGGTGGAGCAAATTTATTCCTAAAAGATCATTTTATAGTTTATGCATTTAAAGCCGTAGAGCGGACCAATCACAGCTGGCCTCTCTGCACGTTGCCTCACGCTGCCGCCGCTGCTTGGTCTCTGAAGTTTACCTCAGCACGGATCGCGCTCCTCCTGTCACTCAAACTGGACACAGGCTGACCTGTATGGATATTTACATCGACCCCCTGTGAGGAATTATGTTTCTTTGGAGAACTCCACGTCAAGGTAAGAGTCTAAACCCACCGTGTTAGCTCTAGTTCTGCAGCTCTATGTGAACCGCAGGAATAACTTGTAGTCGCGCTTCTGTCTGCAGCCATTTGCACGTTGAGGGAGAATAATTTATATTTGTGGACAACAATTATGCGGCGTTTCCATCTCAACACACTGCCCAGCGTGTGGCGCTGTCTCCCCCTA
>CAEGAE010049382.1:0-12959 GCA_903067095.1 Girardinus metallicus
TTGCGGGAGTGCTTTATGTGGAGAGAAAGTTAGTTTTGTCTTTTTTTGTTTTCTTTTTTTGGGGGAGGGGGGGGGGGGGGGGGGGTTCCAAATTCGTGAGATTAATCTCAAAATTTGTCAGCTTTTTGGTGTAAATTTACCCCTCATTGTTTTCTATCTACAACGGCCAGTAAGCAACAATACATTGTTCTGGGAAGTAACAGAAAACACTCATACAGGTGAAACTGCACCAAACGCTTTAGCATGTTTCGCTTTTTACTAGAACATAGAAAGACAAAAAAAAAAAACATATGCAAAGACTCCTTCCCACCACTTCCTTCACACTGTCTACCTTTCGGTCTTTGCCCTTCTTCTAGCACTTTCCCACTCATCTAGAAAGAAACCAATACCACAGACTTTAGACGTTGCATCGTTGCAGCTTTGCTGAACTTTTCACCCCGTTCAGTACATGGTAAAGCTTAAGCTCCTTGTTTGCTTTAGCTGGTCCTGAGCTTTATCTGCGCTTCTTTTCTCTGCGCAGAGTCAGGATGCCTCACGCATACCCTTTCCTCACTCCTGAGCAGAAGAAGGAGCTCAGTGACATTGCTCAGAAGATTGTCGCTCCAGGCAAGGGAATCCTTGCTGCAGATGAGTCCACAGGTGAGAGAGAGAGAGAGCAGTGAGCATCCACAGTGAATGTAACGCAAACATCCTCGTTTAAAAATCTATTTATACCACAGCAACCAAGAGTTGGCGTCTAAACACTACTCAACACAATAAAAGTAATAGTAGCTGTATTGAGATCTATTAACTTCAAACTGCTGAACACTATGCCATGTTGCGCTCTTTTATTACTTTCAAAAACAGAGAAAATGGTTAACAAATCTAAACTGTTTCTATGGATCATTTATCAGCGTAGTTTAATTCAGTCCAGGGTTCAGTTCTTAATGTCCGGTAGTTATTTAAAGTCGTCCATATCCCAAACATCAGCGTTGTAATTCCAAACTGCACTTTAATAAATCTCTGTCCAGCAAAGAGTTATCCTGTTAGGCTTGGGCCAAGCCTTTAAACTTTAGATTTGGAACAATAAGCAACCATTAGAAATAGAAACAACCCTTAGTGTCCCTCAAAGGGGAAATTCAGGTGTAACAGCAGCAACAGATTTAAAGGTTCACACAAAAAGTTCTTAGTGTCAAAACAAATGATAAAAAAAAATCAAGGTTATTATAATAACTATAATTAGTCTGTATATAAGACTACAGAAAATATTGTCCTTAATAAACAGAACTCAAAATAGCCCTTTAAATGTGATTCAACCCAAATTGGAAGCAGCAAATTGTCTGATAACTTTAGCATTATGTCTAAATTGTATTAAAAAAATTGTCGTTTTTTTTTTTCTGTTTTCACAGACAAAATAAATAACCTGTAAAGAATAATCTGGTTGAGATTCGAACATTATTTTCTATCCCAGCTATATGATCAGATGTGGTATCAATCTGATCATGTGTCATATCTTTCACTAAATTATCATTTGTTTACTGTAATTACAACCACAAATAGTGTCACACAAGTAATTTAGAAATGTTGATTCAGCAATGGTTACTTAGCCAAACCCATGCTAACAACAACTGGATAGCTCTTTATCAGCCCAATATAAATAACTTTGAAACACTTTAGCATTGATATATGCACCTTTAAATCAAAATAATATGGAATCTTCTGCAAGAGTTCAATCAAAGAGTGGTTTTATAACCTGCAGGGAGTGTGGCAAAGCGCTTCCAGAGCATCAATGCTGAGAACACTGAGGAGAACAGGAGGCTGTACCGCCAGCTCCTCTTCACTGCCGACGACCGCATCGTCCCTTGCATTGGTGGCGTCATCCTCTTCCACGAGACCATGTACCAAAAGACCGACGACGGAAAGTCCTTCCCTCAGTACCTGAAGGAAAGAGGCATGGTGGTCGGCATCAAGGTAGACAAGGGCGTTGTCCCTCTGGCCGGAACCAACGGCGAGACGACCACCCAGGGTGAGTAGAACCGGAGTTGGTTACCAACGATTTGTGTCAGGCACTTTTAAAATATTTTCCACCCTCAGGTCTCGACGGACTGTATGAGCGCTGTGCACAGTACAAGAAGGATGGTGCTGACTTCGCCAAGTGGCGCTGCGTTCTAAAGATCACGCCTACAACCCCGTCAAAGCTGGCCATCCTGGAGAATGCCAATGTCCTGGCTCGCTATGCCAGCATCTGCCAGATGGTGAGAATAATCTCTTGAGGAGGTTTAGAGTCTGTTTTACTGAGATTTTTGTATCCGTTAATCGCATGGTTGCTAAGTTAAACTTTAAAAAAAGCTCAAATCTTAAGCGTCGTGAACACTCGAGTACAATATGCACAAGTACAATGTCAGGAGAATGTTAAGAATTTAAAGAGGACCTATTATGCAAAATTCACGTTTTGTACATTTTTGTACTTGCATTTGGGTCTCAACTGCTTCTAAAAAACAGCCCGAGCTCTTAAAAAACAGCCAGCCAATGAATTAATGTCTGGAAAGTAACACCTTTCAAAAAACTCCTGATCGCTGAGTAACAAATCAGCAGGCACTGCCCCTGACCCAGCTACCCAAACAAAGCCTAGCTGGTTACGTAGCAACCTAGCGAGTGGAGCTCCAGCAGACTTAATCAGCTGGTTTTATTGCTGTATGCGCTGTACAATGGCTGTTGGAAAAGAGAAGTATTTTGTTGTTCACTTACTGTCCTGAAACCACTTACTGCATTCTTGTGGGTTGTGCAGGAGGCTCCACTTCTCCACAACTGCACTTTTTAAAGTTGTACAAATGCACCTCTGTTTTTACGTGCGAGTGTAAACATTGAGTTGGATTTAAAGTGACAAGAGGCCCGAAAACAGCTAAATCTGTAAGGAGCTCAGAACAGGCAGAACTCAGCAGACCAACATCTCATCATCCAAGAATGATTTAGTACAAAAAATGTAATGAAGTCATTTTGCATAAGCTTGTGCTAACTGTTCAAGGAAGCATAAAACGTCACCTCTAGCATCGGCAGTGTCCTTCCTCTGACATTCTTTCTTCTTGCCTTTGCTCCTGTCTGCCTCAGCACGGCATCGTCCCCATCGTTGAGCCGGAGATCCTCCCCGATGGCGACCACGACCTGAAGCGCTGCCAGTACATCACCGAGAAGGTCCTGGCCGCCGTCTACAAAGCCCTCTCCGACCACCACGTCTACCTCGAGGGCACCCTGCTCAAGCCCAACATGGTCACCTCCGGACACTCCTGCTCGCACAAGTACAGCAACCAGGAGGTCGCCATGGCAACGGTCACTGCCCTGCGTCGCACTGTGCCCCCTGCAGTCCCAGGTAAACCACATTAAAACACTTTAAAAAGAAGGAAAAGAAAGGCAGCTTTCTTCTGTACATCCTCGGTTCTAAGTGGATTTGTTGATGTAAAGGATAAATACTGGGTCGGCCCAAACCTTTTTGGGGCCCCCAAGCAGATTTTACTTTGGGGTGCCTCATATTAACATGTCCAAACTAGATACTTCATCAGTCCTACTCTGCACTATGCATGTAATATAACTACTATTGCAAAAACACACAAGCTTAACAAGTATTTTTAGTTGAGTTTCTAGATAAATATCTCAGTACACTTGAAATAGGACAAATTTAGCTCACAAGTCACTTTTTAGCAAGATATAGGAGCTTGTTTTAAGTCAGTAATATTGTAATATATAATTTAATATTGATGAAGAGACATTATAAATGTCTTTTATAAGTGAGATATTTCCTTATTTATCATCTGAGAAAATGTCTTCTTACTATTTCCTCACATTAGTGGAACCAATACTTAAGGATATTAATCAATATTAAGAAAATATTGACTTAAAACAAGCTCCTACATCTTGCTTTTAAGTTAGTTTTGTCTTAATTTAAGTGAAATAAGATATTTACACTAGAATTTAGACCAAAAATACTTGATAAGTTTTGTATTTTTTGCAGCGTACATCATGCTTGTTTTATTATTTCTCTTGGTTTTAATCTTACAGGAGTAGCAAACAAGTAAATTAATTTGCATTTTGAAATGCAGAGTGGTAAGTAACATTTGCAGACAAACACTGAATTTACAGTAAACAAGTTAGAAAGTTTAATAGTTTTGTTCTTAAAATGTGAAACAGAAAGTGTAGACAGTGTAAAATGTGTAGTCTACCACTTCAAAATAAAATCAAATGATGCTCTTGGGGGCCCCCTGGTGGTGTTGGGGGCCCTAAGCAGCCCCTTAACTCACATAAGCCTTGGGCCTGCTCTGGATAAATATTTATTTTCATTCCTTGTACAGGAATCACCTTCCTGTCTGGTGGCCAGAGCGAGGAGGAGGCCTCTGTTAACCTGAATGCCATGAACCAGTGCCCTCTGCACCGACCTTGGGCTCTGACCTTCTCATACGGCCGCGCCCTGCAGGCGTCCGCCCTGAAAGCCTGGGGGGGCAAGAAGGAGAACGGAAAGGCATGCCAAGATGAGTTCATCAAGAGAGCTCTGGTAAGCTTTCAACTATGAAATACTCCAGAATGAACGCTCAGTAAATCCTCTAATGTACATTTAATTTTCCTCCTTCAGGCCAACAGCCTGGCCTGCCAGGGCAAATACGTCTCCTCTGGAGCCAGCGCTGCTGGTGGAGAGTCACTGTTTGTGGCTAATCATGCTTATTAAGCATAAATACACTCCCCACCTTCTACTCACCATTACTGCATCACCTTTTATAGAAAGGGCATTTCTTACATAAAGGAGCGCCTTCAACATCCTTTGTTCACCAGTAAGAGCAACACTAACACTTTTTCCGAAAGAGAAAGAAGTGGTTGATGGAAAATGTTTGTCTCCATTCCCTCACCTTTTATTTCTAAACACCTTTTTGTACAGGTGAAGATTCCCTTTTTGTTTTTACACATTTTGTTCCTTGATCTGCTTCGGACAAGTACAGAGTTTAACATTTACACGGCAAAAAATACTAATCTTACCAAGTATTTTTAGTCTAGTTTCTAGCACACCAGAGATAAGACAAAACTAACTTACAGGTAACTTTTCAGTGACAAATAGGAGCTTGTTTTAAGTAAGTAATTCCTTAATATTGATTTTTATCAGTGGAACTAATAATTTTTTATCAATATTAACTAATTATGCAACTAGAAACATAACTATAAATGTTCAGTAAAATTTGTGTTTTTTCCAGTGTACAAATACCGTGAAATAAAGTTTGTATCCAAACACGTTGCTTTACTTCCATTTAGTAGTTCACTTCTCTCTGCATGCTCTTTATGTCGCACAGAAATAATAGTGATAAACTGAAGCAGGGACAAGGTGAGAGAAGCTGCACGACTGGCAAAAAGAAGCCATTCTCAAAGATATGTTTAAGACTAAATTCTGCATTCCTGCAGATAAAATTGTCTAACTGTGCTTTGGAAAGAGGAAGAGAATTTATTGGTGGTGAAAAGATAAAAGATGTTATCACTGGGTAAACAAACGTCAGTTGCAACAAATGCTAAACCCATTTTAGGCACAGCGGCCCCCTCGCAGAACGTCCTCCTCACTTTGTCGCCATCTAAATGCGGCAGCGGTTGGGTTTCATAACAGCCGCAGCCCGATTCTGGCTCATGCAGAGCCACAGTCCAAACAAAGCGACTTCTCTTCTGACTTAATTTGTAAGTAATAAAATAAATTTGCATATAATTTTGAAAATATCTGTAATGGATGAAATGAGTTGTTTGAACACTACAGCAAAACACAATGGAGATTAGCTTAATGCTCCAGTATGTAACTTTTACAAAAATTTGTTTTCTATTTGAGATAATCTGTTTAAAAATGTAGCTCTCCTCCCAGTGCTACTAATATGAACCACTCCCAGTCAAAAACATCCAATCAGAGCTGGGAGGCGTGTCTTAGCGCTGTCAACCAACCTTGTGTACGCCGCTCAATGTCATAATGCTGGAGAAATCATTAGTGGCTATGCTAGCTAGCTTTAGCATTGGTTTCAGGCTATGTTGTAGTGAACCAGCTATAGCTTAGCAGAGACGGGTTGAACATGAGCATGATTGACAGCGCTAAGTCCCTCCTTCTGGCTCTTATTGGTTGTTTCTGACTGAGTGGTGTATTTCAGCAATTAGTACTGGGAACACTGGGAGAAGGAAGAAGAGCTCGATTTATTCACAGATTATCTCTTATACTGTCACGACATAATGCGAATTTTAACCGATTTTTTTTAATTATTATTTTTTGTAATAAGTTACATACTGCAGCTTTAAAATCTTCAGGAAAAAAAAAACAAACAGTTTCATGTTTCCATTATTTTAAGTTGTTAAAACCCATCGTCTGCGGCCTGAAGAGGCTGCAGGTTTCCGATCCAAGTTCTGCAGAGTCAAACACTATGAAGCGCTAATATTCTGCACAGTTATAATATTTACTTAAATACCTCAAATAGTCTGAGCAGCTGATTATTCCAGATTATAGTTTTCAGTTTTATCTGATGCTTACTGCAAATTCATATGAATCTAAATGATTGATTTTTCTAAACCTGGTTAGCTTAAAAAAAAACCCCGCAGTAATTAAATAAAATCAGAAATGTAATTAATATATTATTTCAGCTGCAGTAACGTAGAGCTGTAAAGCAATCAGATCATGTTTGACTTTTCTTTTTGACATTATAACTGTAACTTCAGTATGTAAATATCACTTTATCAGCAGTGAAAACATTTGAATGCTCTTTTTTTTACAGTTTTGTTCTGTTGTTTCTTGTTCCCTTTTTTTTCTTTCACTTCTTAAATTCACAATACATCAGGTCTTCACTTACCTGTAGTTTCTCATTACATTAGAGCTTCATGCCCTAATGTAATGTGAAAATAGGGCACACTTAGTGTGCCCTATTTTCACACTAAGTGTGAAAATAGGGCAGAACTTCCTGCATTGGTTGCTCCTTTGAGCCAGACTGAACTCAGTTCTCCTTTTTTAATGGGTAATTACATTTTCCTTCGTACTGGGCTCAGTTTCTCTTTTCACATAAATTTCTGTGACATTTCATGAGTTCCTTCTTTTCGCCTCTGCAGAGGAAACAGTCCTGGTGATGTCACCACCAGTTTTAGAGACTGAAGTCTGTTAAATGACCGTAAATGTCAAGCCCTCTTGAGTAATATGATGAAGTGTCAAACTCCTTATCTCTTTCCTCCTTACCCATGTAGAAAAGTGTCACATTCTACACAATTTGTGCAAAAATAAACACCAGATAGAGAAGTATTGAAAGTCACAACTGCTGCAGAAACTTTTATCTCCAGAGTTTGAGATCAACTATTTGTTTTTCTTTCTCTTTTTTTAATCTTAGGCCTGAACATCGTCTCTGTTATGTCCAGCCTCTTGTCTAAAACAGGCTTGAGTGTCATTTTAATCACGAGCCTCCCGTCTCTTGTGGACGTGCACACAGGCAGCTGCGCCACAGTTGTCATGCTTTGCTCTCTAATCCTGAACATGCACACATGCACTTTCTGCCTGCTGAAAATCTGAAAAATACTTTAAAATGTTTTCTCCTCATCTCATCTGCACAGTCTTTCACAATAAAAATGATTTATTTGATATTATTAACAGTAGGCAGTCCATTTAAAATAAATAAATGTGAAGTTTTTAAGTTTATCCCCATTTTAAGCACTACTGATTAGTTATGACTAATGACTCATTTTCCTGCCTTATAAATGTGACATAACAGAAGTTTAAGAAGAAAAAAGTGCAGTTTAGATTAGGATCTTGGAGTTAAACAGTCTTAAAAGCAATCAGATGCAATTTATGAGGAGGGCTGAAACAATTAATGGGATTATTTGTGATTAGTCGATTATAGAAATAATCGTCAACTAATTTAGTAATTGATTAATCGTTAATTGGAATTTTCAGGCTCAAACAAAGATAAATTTGTTGAAACAAACATTCAGAGCAGAAATCAAGCCAAAACTGTACAATATATATGCTTTTTTTTTTTCCAAGATTGTTTTCTTAAGATTCAAATAACTTCAGTTCACAACTGAATTTTACAAAAATAGTCACTTCAGTCCAATCATGCCGTCATTGCGATTGTTCCTAGTTACCAAACGGCGCATCATGTTCAACTCAGATTAGTTTGAAGAACTTTCTCTGTCGGGAAACCCAGCAGGTTGCTTCATCACTGACTTGCAGCATTCAGTCTTCCTGCAGAGGCGCGTCGCCACACTAGTACGCAATCACTTGTATTGCACAGGCAGTTTAAAAGGCATTTATCTCTGATGCTTACCAAATTTATGTAAAGTTCTGAATTTAAAAAAATTCTAAAAAAAGTTTTCTTGCATTTAGCATAAATAAATCATTTTGGTAATTCCAACTATGCTAAAACAAGAGAAGTTTGATCAGATTTAACTTCAGACAGTTATTTTAACCACTGTATGTAGATATCTGGTTTTAACTGTACAAGACTGTTAACTAAAAGACTGCAAAAGTAATATTGGTTTTCAAGTCCCTTTTAAATTAGGGACTAATTTAAAAGGGACTTTTAAATTAGTCCCTAATTTAAAAGTCCCTTTTAAATTAGGGACTTTGGTTTTTCACATTTCTGATGCAACATTTGGGTCTTTATGGCACCACTAAATTATGACAAACGCACTGAAACTATATTTATACAAAGTCAACTCTGACCAATATCATTTATTCTAAAATATAATTACTTTGTAAGATCATTTAAAGTATAGCAAAACTGTAAAAAAAAAGAAAGACATTCATTGAGTAATGAATGAATGCAGCATCACAGTCACAAGGACGGCAAATGAGAACTGAGTGGAAAGATCGCCTGAGTTGCTACACTTAAAGCTGGTGTCTGCATCAGTGCCGTTAGAGCTGAACTTCACAAAGTCCGCTGTGGTCCCAGCGATCTGGTCTGTGATCCACGCCTGAAACTCAGACACTCGAGCGTAGACCTCAGGAAACCCAGCGGTGGCACAGGGGATCCCAAAGCTTGTGATTCCAGCCTGGATCCACCTGGAGTTCTGCTTGCATTGAAGAGGTCCACCGGAGTCTCCCTAACACAGCAGAACCAAATACACAGAGTTAAATAACAAAACAATAAACAACAAACAACGTGGTGTCCTGCAAAACTGTTTGCACCGTTGAACTTTTCCATATTTTGTCACATTGCACTGCAAAACAAACTAACTCTTAAGTATTTTGTCCAGTTTCTACTGCAAACATCTTGGTATACTTGAATTAAGACAAAACCAACTTACAAGTAACTTTTCAGCAAGATATAGCAGCTCGTTTTAGGTAAATAATCCCTTTAAGAAAACGTTATCGTTCCATTGGCACCGTTACCTAGCAACACCAGCCAAGCCCAACCCGTTACCTAGCAACACCAGCCAAGCCCAGCCCGTTACCTAGCAACACCAGACAAGCCCAGCCCGTTACCTAGCAACACAGTTCTAGTTCCACTGACAGATTATTTCACTTATAACAAGACATTTCCCCAACGTTATAAGTGACATAATTTAACAGTGGAACTAGTATTTTTTCATCAATGTTAAAGAATTATTTACCTAAAACAAGTTCCTATATCTTGCTGAAAAGTTACAAATAAGTTAGTCTTGTTTTATTTCAAGTGTATTAAAATATTTGCACTAGAAACTAGACAAAAATACTTGGTATCACCTTGTGCTGAAACGTGGTGATATGTTCTTATCCTGATTTTGCGACATGAAGACCCATGTCGCACGTAAAGCCTTCTAAAATCACATGAGAATCTGTGACAAAAACACTAAAATTCAGTTCAGAGATGCGCTTTAGAGCTAAAAGAGCTTTATTTGTGGTCTGGTAGAGACTTTCTGCTCTAACTGGTGGTTCAGCTGTTGAGGTTAATATAAATGCATGCAACACTTGCAAAAAAACCCTTGAAACTAAGTACCACTTTCCATTCTCTTCACATTGCTTTGTGTTAGTTTATAACATAAAAATAATGTGGGTTGAATCTTTGAGCTGAGGCTGTAATTGTGGATTAGCTGGGTTAATCACATCACCTGACATGATCCTTTGTTCTCTTGCCCGGCGCACATCATTTTGTCCGTGATGGTTGCGTCTGTCGTTACGTAGCTACAGGCGCACTCGTTGTTTCCAATGACAGGAATCTCAACTTCCTGTAGTTTAGAGGTCGCTGGCAAGGTCACTGAGAATCACAATGTGAAAATTAGCATCAGATGATCCAGTTAAAAAATAATAACGTTCAATTTGACAAACAAAACTCCACACAGGACCCTCACCACCGCTCGATAGTTTTCCCCAGCCGGTGATCCAGCATGAAGTGGCGTTGAAGAACTGGCTGAGGCTGCTGGCGAGGCAGATGGGTTGGATGAAGTTGTTGAAAGAGACCGAGCTGCTGAGTTTCATCAAGGCGAGGTCGTTGTTGAAGAGCGTGTTGTTGTAGTTTGGATGGACGATGACCTGGCTCACCTGGCGTGAAACCTCGTTAGCATTGGGGCCAGCCTGGGTCTCTCTTCCGAAGTAGAGGGTCCACTCACTCAGTGTGTTCCTACGTTTAGAGAAATTACACAATAAGAACAGAAATGGACTGTGGAAGGAAGCCAGAGTGAACCCACCATGCACAGGGAGAACACGCAAACTCCGTGCAGAAAGACCCTGGGCCGGGAATCGAACCCAGAACCTTCTTGCTGCAAGGCAACAGTTCTACCAACTGCGCCACTGTGCAGCCCACTACAAATCTCATGTATTATTTTCTGCAAGCCTCAAATGCCATTTCTTGCTATTTAAGGTGGCAAGCATATTTAAAGGTGACCTATTGTGTTTCCTTGAACAGGTTAGGATAGGTCAGTAATCTATACAAAACATATTTGTTACATTAATTTGCACAAAGTCATTCTGAGATAATGAGATTTTACTTTGCTCTGCCTATTGTGAGCTCTCTACAGATTGAGTTGTTTTAGGTCCTCTTGTCTTTTTAAATCCAAATAAGTTGCTGCTGGCCATGCCCCCCCATCCCCAACTCAGCATTTACACTTGCACATGAAAATGGTATAAAACAAATGCACAAATATACAACCATACAGGTGTGAAAAGCAGAAGTGGAGCCTCCTGTACAGTCAACAAGAATGAAGCAAGTGGTTTCTGGATTGTAAATCAACAACAAAAAAATTTGTCTTTACCTGCAGCCTAAACCTAAATCTGTTGCTCTATTACACAGTTTCAAATCTAATGTGATGATTTTAGGGCAATATAGCGTGTCCTTCTGAGAAGAGGCAGCTTACTAACAATTGTTTCTGCATTTCAGCCATCATAAGTCTCATGATGAATCAGAATGCTTCACTTCCTCCTTTACAGGTAAACCAAATAAAATAGAAAAGCTCTGGTTAGTGGATTTACAGCAGAGTGGGTCATAGTGCCATAACTGTGGTAAACTGAGGAAACCAGTGGGAGTTTCGAGGCCTTTTTTGTTGTTTGTTTTTTTACACCTCACTACCCTTTCCTGCACTTCCTCCATGTATTTTATTGCCTTAAAAGGTCAAAAAGACAAGAAACTGGATACTTAAAAAAAAACATCACAGAATAAAATCCACAATCCCCTTTTATCCATCGCAAAAACAATGACATTCATTTTAAAAACTAGCCGTATTATATTTTAAGTTTTATTCAATCATTGTAGGTTTTCTGTCCTTAAGTTGATCATTTTGTGACTTTCTGCATTGGTGACCAGAATGAGAAACGCTTGTGTTGCCGCGTGTCAGCCGATGACGCGCAGCGAGAGGCGGGTGTTTCACCAGTGAGGAAGTCTCTCATCTGCTGCCTGAAAGATATTTGTGTAGTTGCATCATTTAAATGTCACCTCAGTGTTTTTAAGGGTAAATGTTACTGGTATCCGAAGACATTTACCTCCTCTGAAGTTAGTATTTCTGATGAGAATTCATGTCGTCATGTTGAATTTTCCAGTGTTTCTGCTGAACAAACTGTGGTTTTCCATGCAAACACAAAATCTTACCAAGTACTTTTGGTATAGTTTCTGTTGCAATTGTCTTAGTATACTAGAAATAAGACAAAACTACCTTAAAAGTAACTTTGTAGCAAGATATCGGCACTTGTTTGAAGTAAATAATTTCTTAATATTGATGAAAAAGTACTTGTTCCTTTGGCAGGTTGTTTCTCTTTTTTCCCATATTATAAGTTAATATATCTGCCAATGAAACTAGAGCTTTTTTTTTTAATCAATATTAAGGAATTATTTATGTAAAACAAGTATATCTTGCTACAAAGTCACTTTTAAGGTAGTTTTATCTTATTTCAACTGTGCTAAGATAGTTGCACTAGAAACTAAACCAAAATTACTTTGTAATATTTTGTATTTTTGCAGTGACGGGTTTAGTGTGACTCAAGTCTTTGAAATATAACTGAAAAATTTATTTATTCTAATAATTACACATTCTTTAAAGGCATAATGTGTATTTAAACAGTTTACTCCTAATTATAATCCCTTAAAGTTAATAAAAATCCAGAGTTCAGGTTCTCAGAAAACTGTAAATATTAACCACTAATGAATCAGAAAAGGGGTTTTGAAACACTAAAAAAGTTTGTCTATACATTGTGCATTATCAGCATTCAGTATTCGATCTGCATTAGTTTTCTGTTGCAGGCAGGTGATCAGCTCAAAATGTACATACACCTGGAATATTTAGATTTAAAATACTTTTTGTTGAACTAATGACTGTTTCTGCTAGGAAGTTGTCATATCCTGACCGTTCTGGATCCTTCCGACTCCTTTCTTTCCTTTACCGTTTTGTTTTTTCTGGTGCGTTACCTATTATCTCCAGTTGGGGGAGCTGCAGTTACCAAAGCTGGATCAGAAACGTTTTTAATTTTTCCACCGGTGTTTTGATGATTTTGTCTTTGCTTGTAAACTCCCAACTCTTTAAGGCTAGAGAGCCTC
>CAEGAE010049392.1:0-24236 GCA_903067095.1 Girardinus metallicus
CATAAACAAAAAAAAAATAAAAAAAAAAAAAAAAAAAAAAAAACAAGACACAAAAACTTCCCCCCCCCCCACCTGTCAAAAAGAGAAACACCCCCCCCCCCCCCCCCCCCCCCAAAAAAAAAAAAAAAAAACTGTGGCATACCAGAAACAGAACCTTTATTCTTTATTATTCTTACCCCACCAAAATCTATGTAACTCTGATTCTCAAGTTGACATGCTTTACAGTTAAGTGGCTACAGATGTATAATGCTGAAATGCTATTTTGTCGATTTTATTATGTAACTGCTGTACGAACACAACAGCTGTTTTATGCACATGTTGTGTGTACATGTGCACACGAGGCTACATCTGCCACCTTTGTCTCCCTCCGTTTCCTCAGACAAGCCTTAAATGACTAGAAAATTGAGTTCTGCAGACTTTCAATAAAACAGATAAAGCTAGGAGGTGGAAAGAAGACACTCACTTGTCTGTTTACCTCTCCGTCAGACCAACGCTATAAGGAACAAAGATGGAGGGTGGTCTCTCACATTGTAAACTAGCTTTTCTTAAGGGGAAAGAGGATTTGAAAATGGAAATCTCTTAAATTTGTTCAACTACTCTGTAGGGCGTGCAGCAAATGTGTTCTTTCACAGTCAAAATTACGTTTATGTTTAGACCAGAAAATAACACCTGTAGTAGCTAGCATATTAATCTGAGTACATATTCAGTCCTTGCTCAATACTCAGCCTTTTTGTCTGACACAATCAATGAAACACAGGTACTTGGATGTGAAATTCTAGCGTGGCAGGGGCCTAACTGTAATTTTTATGCTGACATCAACTCTCACCAACATGGCTCCACGGGACTGAAAGTAAAAAATTAGAGAGAAAATGGGAGTCAAGAAAGTGCAGCCCAACTCCCAAGGCACCCCCGTCGGAGCACGTGGTTGCCGGCGGAATATCAAATGACCTCAGATCGAAGGTACACGAGTGCAGATCACTGTTTAATATGAGAATAATGTCTGTGCCGAGTGTGACCCGCTGACTTTTCTAATCGAGATGTGAAGCCTTCAGCAGGGCTCTGAGAGTTGGCGCGTTAAACCGCAACCGCTGAGGTCAACCTCTCTGAAATGCACTATTGAGGATGTATGCAACCTTACGAGGGAGAGGCTAATGACTGTTCAGGTTCAATGGGGTAATGAACCCCCTCCCAAGTCACACAGTCACCGCTGATATAATCTGTTGAGTAATCGCCATGCAGAGGTCCATTATGAGGTGAGGAACGCTGCACTGTCTTGTCAGGAGATTTAGGTTTTACCATTAGGAGAAGAACTTGTAAAGGGAGATGGAGTTCAATTACAATCTGGAGTTCAAAATTTTGGGTATTTAAGCTCGGCCGGACTGGTGTAGATCTCAAATTTCACCCTTCATCTACTTTAACTTTACGTTTTGGGTCTGGCAATAATAGCCTCTTACTGAGTTTAATTGCGTTGTCAAAACATTTTCATTATTAGTGATATGGAAAACTTTATTTCTCACATTCTTTTGTTTTTACTCCTTTTTTTTGTCACGCTTCAAATAATCACATCAATTTTAATAACAGAAAAAGTTCATCTGAGTTAACGCAGCGTCGTTTGCAAATAATGAGGTCATTTATTAAGATGGGGAAAAAAAAAAATCCAAAACCAACCCGACTGTATGTGGAAGAAATAAAAACATAAAAAATGTTTTATTAGAAATCACTTGGGGTAAACATTTGCTATAATTTACCAAATCTTTTTTATTATGGCATTCAATGTTGCTTTTAAGCCTATATAGGTCTATAACTTTTGAATCAGGAAATCACTTAGATGCTGTATAAACTAACAGGAAGTAGGCCAAAAGGTCTAGAAAAGCAACACATTGTGCCAAGATCTTTAGAAAATCCTAAAAGTAAGAAAAGTAAAGTCACTGAGTCTTAAAGGCTTGCTTAAGGCTTTTGGACACCACTGAACCTCAGTGGCAGCCTTGGCCCACAAAAGAATTAAACCTACATTACAAACTTTCCGGAAATGCAGAAAATGACTTATGAACCGATGAGACCAAAGTGGAAATGTTGGGAAGGTGTGCGTCGCCGTCGGATCAAAAAGCTAAAATCGCATCACAGCAACAGTCAAACGTGGTGCTGGCAGTGAGATGGTCTGGTGCGGCTCTGCTGCCTCCGATTATGGATGACTCGCTGTAATTAATTGGAACTGTAAATCCTGAAGGAAAATGTTCGTGACCTTTAGCAGTCAGTCGCGCAACAGGACGGTGATCCATAACACCAGCACTCAAAATTTTGGTTATTGTCCAGACATAAAGATGACTTTAAAAAGGCTGACTGTGCTTGAAAACACAATTAAAATAATTCTGAGGAGGTTAATGGGCCAAACAAACCATAAACAGGAGTTTTATGGATTTCTTTAAAGAAAGTCTTCATGTTTTTAAATGGTGAGGACCGTCTTCCAGCATGGCAGCAGTGCTGCGTACAGCCGTTACGGCTACAGTTGTTTCCAGTTGAAACTGCAAAATGCCTGTCTGATAAATAATACTGACATCAGTATGAAAACCTACACAGCCAGCATCGCACATAAAAGTCTGAAATTCTCAACGAGAGATTTTGGTCTGGTAAACAGAGCGGGTCTTGTTTGGTCAAGGATCTGCTGAAAAAACACAACATCTTTTCATATGATTATACTGGAGGCTGTTATGTTTGTGAATTTCACTGAAAAGCTGCATTGGTAATTTTGCAGTGGTAATTATTTTTGTGTTGATGTGCTTTATCTACACAAATATGGTACTTACTTGAACACTTACTATAAACAGATCCCACCGTACACACGCTAAGAGAGGAAAAGCAAAAAAGAAAAAAAAGAAAACCCACACTCTTGATATCCAGAAATGATCTTCAGCAATTGGCCAGCGAGGGAAGCAAGCAGGTTTCTCCTGTCGTAAGGGAATGGATGTTCTTTAAGTGCTGAAGAGTAATTCACTTCCAGGGCAAGCTGCCCTCTTTGACAGATGTGTGTGTGTGTGCAAAACTCCAGGGAACATTAGTGGGAGGTTTCAGAGGAAAGACCCCCGTAGTGTAGTGCACTGCTCGTAGATGGATTAAAGCTGTGAAAATTTCCACAGCAACACAATTAATATTTTGATTATGACTCTTCACCTCGCTTCCACTGAACTTTGCAGCGAGAGTCGTTGCGGATCAGTAGGGAGTTTTGTCCGTTTAAATTGTAAAAGCTACCCAAACGAACAACCCGCACTGCGTCAATCCTTGGCCCCCTTCAGTCGTAGGTTCGAAGGACAAGGGTACAGTGTGGTTAGGATATGATTTCATCACACAACACAGTCCATTGACTGAGGGAAAGAAAAACGTCACTGTTTTCCCCAACATCCGCAGTGAGAGTTTAACTGGCGGTGAACACGCTCCCTCGAAAACGTCGGACCATAAGAAGGCACATGGAACCGCAGCAATCCATGCCATACTGCTCAGTGGAAACAAAGAATAAGAGTCATGTTCAATTGCTGTCTGTTTTAGGTCAGTTTGGTACAAAGTAGCTTACAGGCAACAAAGATAATGTTTTGGACAGTCCATCACAAAGCCCCGATCTCCGTGCCATAGAAAACGTAAAGCCAGAGCTGAAAGGGTGAGAGTGAGCAAGGCAGCCTACAAAGCCAACTCGGCTAGCTTACAGCAATTCTTCCAGGAGGAATGAGCCAAAATTTCAGAAGATCTAAGTGTGAAGTGTGGAAAGATACCCAAAATGTTTGAGTCTTCCAGAATAAAAAGGCAAAAACTAAAGAAAGCTATGTTAACTTCTGATTTTGAAGAAAGTGAAAACACTTGCATATTGTTTGTTTTTGGCATTTTGAAATAAATTTGACCCCGTTAGCTGACCTAAAAGGGTAAAGTCTTTCTCTCTTGACAGTGTGAAAAGAATTATTAGGCCTGTTGTTATACAGTAAAAGTAAATGTCAGGTTTCAACTGTATGTCCAGGGTTATATCACCCCTGTCAGCTGATGGCCCTGAACAGGTTCCTCTTGAGACATGACAATTGTGAACATGGAGGATCCCGAGTGGAAAGCATTTCTAAAACCAAACCAGAAAGTACAGGCAACATTGAAACAGATAAAAAGAGACCAAATATTCCTGAGTTTCTTGCTCCATGCTGGTAACCACAGATAAGGGGAAGAGAGAATAGAGCCATGTTGCTCATCAGGCTAAATTTCTTCGTGCACAGTGATGGCCTTAAATTGTGTGCAGTGGACCATTGTTTCCTACAGGGTGTCCAGGGAGATAACTTTTCCAGAGCTAACAATATCCTCTGCAGGCCAGCCATTGGTTGGCTTCCAGTGTAGGTGAACCAGGGTGGTGATGGTGAGCAGCTGTCAAGAAGGCCTGTAATTGGAGCCCGCTGCACCATTAGACCTGCCCCGTTTGGCCTGTTATGATTGCTGTCTGTCTCCGCTATATCTCTGCAGTCGCGGTCTCCATTTGACCCAGGGCGCTCCCCTTCTACACGGGGACAGAGCGGGCGCTTAATGGCTTGTCACGTGATTCTCCCATGTGCTCTCTGATCTGTGATGTTCTCCATCCTTGCAAGGGACATTGACAAGCAGAGGAACTGCTTGTGTTGAATTATGTTGTTTTTGTTTCTGTTCAGGTGATGGCACGCTAAAATTCTGGGGGTCCAAAAGATGGGAAAGAAACTATTGGAATGTAGGTTGAGAGAAAAGAGACTGTAAAGTTGGGTGCAGCAATTAGGCTGGAACCAACCCTGACACTGAACAGCAGGTGACGTTTTGTGGAAGGTTTGATCCTGACAGTCACTCTTTTAGTGAACACAGCCGCCAGGGAATAGCTAAAACCATTTGTCTAAAAGTGATAACTGACTATTTAAATTGTTCTTACAGCAAATATACCTTGATATACATTAATGACATACAGTGATATCATTGATATACAGTGGAAACCGTCTTAGCACTGCCACAGAAGCTAATGTCCACAATATTCATATCTCTGCTCTTGGTGGTGCAGCCAATCATTGGGAAGGAAAATGAATGCTGTTGCCAGTGTGATTGCTTTGCAAATACCAGCCAATAGGACGTCAAATAGCATCGCACCTGGGTATGTTAGCCTCCCAAACTGCATTAAAAATAAAATTATGAGAGGTATGCTCTACAATAAAGTCCATGAATGCAGAATTTTTTCGTGAATCTTTTTTTTTTTAAATTTACGAATATGTGAATCCACAAATACTGAACTGCAGATAATCGTAGGTCCACGATATTCACTTTGAAACATGTACATTTTTGTAGCTCATTACAAAGACTATTAGTTAAATCATATTTGTTTTGCTCACAGCCTTCATCAGTGCATTGTGTTTCAATATACATAAAATAGAAAAAAATCAAAATATGTGGCATTTCTGGGAAATGGAGCTGTGAAATAACCTTAAACACCCAGCAAGAGTTGCAATAGGACGGCTTACTCCAAAGTATATTAATGTGTTAACTTAATTCCAGAACTAAAACCCATACAAAAACTGAAAAATTTCAAGACCGAAGTTCTGACATTTCCTATCCAATGTGTTATGCAAAATGGAACGGACAAAAAAATGTCACTATAAGATTTGCAAAGCTGGTAGAAATGCCACATAAGACAAGCAGCTGTAACTGCAGTGAAAGACTAAACACAGAAGGACTTGATGCAGATGTAAAACATACTTTTCAGACATGTGTTAATCTAATATCTGAATACAATGTGGCATTTTCCCTCACCTTCCTTATCGGATGTTACTCTGCCACATAAAATCCCAATAAACTGACATTTACTGTTATGTGACAAATGTTAAAATGTGTAGTGGGAATGAATACTTCTGACACTATAAAACACTAAATGAGATCAAACCTAAAGCCCAGCATGAACCTTTTTTTTTCTTTTTCTTTTCTTTTTTTTTTTTTTTTAAACACAGGAATAAAAAGAAAATCTGAAGAAAGTACGGTTTTTAATCAAAAGTTCCATCTGTGCAAGTGTTTGCTAGATAGAGAATCTATTTAATGTTCCTGCTCTCCGGGTCTAACTCTGTCAAAACAGGATATTCAGACGTATGACACCTGGAAATGGAATCTAATTGGAACTAAATCCTATTTGTTGAGCCGGCTGCATATCGATCCCTTCCTCATTCAGCCGGAGTACGCCATGTTCTGAATGTATCCCTGCCGGGACAAACAAATGGTGAATTAGCTGCGAGTGCGCCGCGGCCTGCGGCCTCCCCAGCTTCGGTTGTAACACGAGGTTTTCCGTGACAGCTGCAGGCTGCAGGGAAGGGACCGGGGAAGCTGAGCTCGCTGTTTTTGGCCACAACTGTAACTGAATACATTTCAGATGGAAATCTCTCATTCAAGAAACGCAGGAGATTCATTTTGAAAAAGGCTAATACTGTTTTAACACGTAAACCTATGTTTTGAATCGCCATTTACGCCATTTGTTGGTGGCGTGATTATTTATGTTCTTTGGTTTTCGGCTTTCTGTGATCTGATCGTTCTCTAGTTTGGATGGTTCTGTGTCGTTTAGTTAGGATCCTCTTGGATATTTGCTTTTTCTGCTTTTGATTCATGCTCTGTATCTCTGTGTTACTTCCAGATAAAATTTTAATGTCCATAAACCGCTTTTTTTCTTAACATTTTGACTCTTCTAATCCTACCTTAGTGTAAATGTTCCCCGTTGTATTTGTTCTCTGTTCTGATTTTTACCATGCAAAGTTTAGAATGTGCTGGCTTTGTTGGCGGAGGGGCAGCATTACATAAAATTGCCTTTATGTCACACTGTAATGTTATTCCCTCATCACAAGCATACCTGAAGTTTTGCTTTGAGTCTTTCATGCGTGTTTGAGAAATACTTGAATCTCCCGTAGCAACCGTTCGGACTACGTCTCAGTCCAACACTCCTGAGAAAGGTTATTAATAATGATGAGCATTGCTGTGATGATGTGCTGAAGGAACAGGAGCTTCTTAAAGAAAAAGGGGCTGAATGATAGGAGGCCTTGTATATAGCTTATGGGTCCCACATCGTATAGAGCATTTAATGAACTTTCACAAAAAGGACTTAGAAATTTAAGCAATGTTTACTCAAATGACAACCATCTATAAATAAATGATCTAAATTTTGAAACGTATAAAGAGACATTTTGATCTTCAGAGGGACTATGTATCCCTGCTCCTGTAATATTATATAACAGTCCCTGTTTTTGCAGTGCAGAGACTACATAGATGCTTCTAGTTGTTAGCCAACACAGTTTTTGTTAGAAATTATTCAGCACATTTTATTGCCCAAACAGCTCATAACTCTTAACCCCTTCTTAAAGGTTCTTGAAACAGCCTTGTTAGTGTCAAGGTCTCATAGTCTTACAAACACAGACGTGTTCTTTTTTAAAGTTAATTAGAAAAAAAAACTTTGTCAAACTTTTCCAATTACTCAGTGATTCTTTGAAAGGGCATTCAGTCGAATTCATTCAAAACCAGATAAGCAACTTTGCTAAAGAATGTGGGATGTGGAACACAGAGCAGTGGAGGTGTAGTTTCGATGCCGAGCACTTAAACCACCGGAGAGCCAGCGGGGCTCAGGGAGAGCCGGCCCACACTCGACCCTGACGTTCACAATAACAACACGTCCTCTCTTCCCGTCCGCTCGGGACACTCTAGGTCGCGGCGTGTCCGCTCTTTAAAAAAGAAAACGAAAAAAGCTGCGGCCTTGTCTCTTTCTGTTAAGATTCACAGCTTTGACAATGCGTCCGCAGCGTCACCTGAGGCTCCAATTAGCACCTTCTCACTCCATAGATGCGCGTGCAGACCACGTTCACACCTGCTCATGCCGTACATGCATCCACCAACGGCTCGCCGTCTTTTTCTGGCTGTTTACACGACCGCGGGCGACCTCTCCTCCCTCGGTAGCCGATGAATCCGGAACGGTCCATCTCCAAGACCCCCTGTCGACCGTGGCGCTGGCGGCCGGCGGTTCTCGTCGCTTGCTGTCCCAGATGACCTCTTCATCTTCAAGCTGGGATTTTCATTAAGGAAATCATTGCAGCCGGATCCCAGATGGTACGTCAGGATTGTTGGCAAGAGCTCTCGTCATGGAGTTGTAGGCCTGAGTCGGTCTGCGTGAGCTGGAATGTTTGTACTGCGATGGTCAGAGCAGGTCATAAATTATGTTCTGGCTGCAGGATGGAGAGGTTGGTGGTTTAACGTGGTACTAATTTCCAATAGAGACATAAAAAGGGGGGAAAAAAATGTCTGCTTTTCTAGAATGATTCCTAAAACCCTCTAACCTTATGGACAGATTTATTTGCATCCATGGCGAAGATGTTTAAAGAACCTTAAAATAAATTCTCGTCTTATTGCATTATCTTGCGCTGAATGTTTTATTAAACCAACTGTTAATTTTGATTGGACGAGTTCAATGGGGCAAAATAAGAAATGCCAAGAAATTAGTTTTTTTTTTTTTTTATGATCATTGTCACAATAATTATAACCTCTGTTTAATCAAACCGTTTTTTTTTTCAAATGCGTACTTTTTATTTTTAATTTTAGCCGAGTTTCTGACAACCTCTAATTAGTAATCTGCAATTTCATGTTTAACTGTTATAAATCTACCATAGATGTGCAAAAGAGGCTTTAGTCTTTTTTCCACTAGGCTGTAAAAGAGCCTAGGTTTGTCTTTGTCACTAGATTCAGAGAGCAGGAAGGTTAGGAAGGTGAAAACGTCTTCAAACCTCAATGTTGGAAAACTGGAACAAAGAGTGAAAAATGAGGTGCGGGGTGGAAATCGCATGGCATGAATAATTGTGGGCTCAACTGTTTACATACTTTAAATTTAGATTTAGACCTTTGATTTATAATTAGACCACTCATCCAACAAAATAATTGGAAAAATGAACCATGAATGATGTCTGAAAAAAATCCTTAAAACCCCAAACTGAAATTAATTTAATCTTTTTAGAACATTGCTGTAATAATATCCGCATGGAAAAAAAATGTATTTTTTTTATTTTGTTGAACTAAAATGTAAAATGTGAAGACATGTTTACATAATTGTACTGTATTAGCAGGATCCACTGACAATAAGAAAAAATGTCGACATTTGCCGACGTTTTGGACAAAGTTGCTTTCACGTAAGCAAACGACGAGCTTTGGAGCATGAATCTTAATTTCCAACCCGACATACTGCACTCTCATACAGCAGCACTTTATTTTATTTATCTATGTAGGAATGACAACAAAACCAGGAGAAAAACACAAGAAAAGTCCTGGAGATGTGTGGAATTACCTGTGGGTCTAAAATTGTTTGCTGGTTATCGAGCGGTCCTGATTTTTATTCCAGAGTAAGTCACTGTAATTATTATTATTATTTTTTTTTTTTACCTTATTGGCGTCATCTGAAACATGTCTACATTTAGACCACTCACATGCAGACAAAAATCATTCTTGGACGTCTCAAGCAATTTAATTTTTCAGACCAAACATGTCCAAATTTCTGCCGAGACATCGCTTAGACTTATTTTTATCAAGCGCTTCAACAGGATAATGGCCATCTAGGAAAATTGTGCAAAGAGCAATAGCCAAACATAATTCTCTCTGCGTGTTCCAGTACAGAAGATGATTAAATGCTCTACTGCTGGCAAAAGAGGCTTGTTCAAAGTATCATTAGCTTTCATATCGGTAATTAAGCCACTGCTGTTTGTGTTAAAAAGAGTAATTTCCAAACTTCACTTTATCCCACTAAATTTATGTCTGTGTAATATATTTGACAGAGCAGGTATAATCGCAGGAAGGATGTGCAGAAGACAAAGTAAAGTTCAGTAAAGTATATAAAAATTCAACTCTATATTAAAGTCCTGAGCTATTTCTCATTTACTTAGTTGCCAAGCTATACGCTGTTTGTGAAAGGGTCACCAGCAATTTATAATTTTTTTTTGTTGTTGTTGGCATTCTGAAGGTCATCTGAAGTTTTTTATGGAGTGAGACTTTTTTTTTATTTTTTCAGCACAGTCTCTTATAGCAAACCATTTCTAAAACTCCTCTTTTTATTTGCTTGACCAGTTAACACTGACCCAAGGATCATCCAAGCATAAAAAAAGCGCTTAATGAAAAGAGATGACTCTGCCGCGAGATGACTCAAGAAGCAATTTTCTACTCTATCCTTGTTTGGATAAAATTGTTTAAACAGCAAAATTGGAATTTTTCTATCAAAGAGACATGCTGTTCCCAAGTCTTTTGTTGAATTGATAGGAATCCTAGAAATGACTGGTATTTATGCATCGTTAAGCTGAATCTCCAGTCACAAAGGTTTGTCAGAAGGGCCGGGGGTTTATAATATGTTTAGATGTTTAGAACATACGTTTAAGCCTTTAGTGGGTAATTTATGGTAATTGCTCATCCTTGAGCTAAACTGACATTTCAGTCAGTTCCTATCCGCAACTTATTTTTTTTTTTTTCTGTCTTTTACTCATAGTTATACGTAAGCATGTGTGATCAAACGACTCCCATAAATAATGTTTAGGTATCTTGGTTAGTGCAGGGGTCATTTTTCGTGCGTCGACAGTCTCAAACTGGGATAAGGAACAACAAGATTGAAACTGTGTGTGTTACATTTTAGGAAAAATAATATTCAACTAGCTTGAAACTATCCATGAGACCACAGCCTTTCTATTTCTGCTCATCTCCATAATTAATTCAACAAAAAAAAAACTGATATGCAGCGCTGGGCAAAAATTTGTCACTTTACAGATGGGAAATACAATAACAAAATAAGGGGAACATACTGACAAAAGCGCTAACTGAGTTTTCATCTGAACCCAATTTACTTTGTCTCGCCACCGCTGGGGAAATGGATCGTCTTTTTATCACCTACATGTTTGAGTCAACCACATGTAGAATCACTGTGAGTTAACGTGAATATTAGCACAGTTTTGCCCTCAACACAGCCAAAAGCTGGGCATTGTCGTTGACAAAAAGAAAGAATTATTAAAGATAGAAGTACAAAGCGGTGCTTTGATTTTCAAAGGGATGCAGATATCAGCACTTTAAAATCATTTGACCAGGTCCGGCCTTTCCACTCTTACCTTTCATCTCAAGAGCCGGCACCGGGAAAGAAATGATGGACGGCTACTCAATATTTAAATGCGTCCAGGCCTGACAAGTTCAAGCTTTCATTCAGACTTGTTATGAATATTGAAAAGCTGTTTTGTAAGCACCAAAAGCTGGTCTGAAGGCCTAATGGACGACCGCCCTTGTAATGTGCGAGCCATCTGATGGGAAACGAGGAAACCTCTTTATCTATCGCCTCCTCACTGGACTGATGGGCAAAGATTTCTTTGAGCTTTAATAAAGCGAACATGTTCGTAATGTGCAACTGGCAAGACTTTGAAATAGTGTGTACAATGTTTGTGTAGCTGATAACTATTATGGTTCACAGGTGAAGTGGTTTGTGTTATTTTTCAAAGTGCCTTGGTGATGACAGGAAACCCAGAACTATCTGGAAATAATCTGCTTAATTATAGTTCATAATGCTTGCTTGATTAAATTGTATAAATTTATTTCTACTCTGGGTTTTTTTTTCTTTTTGTAACGTTTCTCTTGACAATGCAGCTTCCGTACATGTCTGTGTGTAGATCATTGATATTTCATCCAATTTGATTTTAGTTTCTAAGCTAAACTGCTCAGGACCTTCAGCATCTGTAGAGAAGGTCTACAGAAAGTAAAATATATAGCAACAGAACTGTTTTTAACCAATCAGCTATAGTTGGTTAAAAATTATTATTATTCACCTCACTGGACCAGCTAGTTCAAGTTTTCCGCACTTTGATTGGATGATCAGAGCAGAATTAGCCAAGTTTTGCTAGCACAGCACGTCCTCGGCGATCTGTGTACATTAAGAGGGCAGTATTATCATGTTGCAATGTTGCTCCCTTATCAAAATTTGCCTGTAGTGTTGATCTAATTCTTTCATTTATGTTTGAGAAACCCTTTGGTCTCCTGTGGCAACCATTCAGCTGTACAGAACACCTGGAGGCACCTACCACCGCCTTCGAGACACAGCGCCTCCTCATAGGAAAGGTCTGGCTCACAGAGCTCCTTCAGACTAGCCAGGAGCAATTAGCAAACACCTGGCGGAACTGCACATCTGCTGAGCTCATTATACAATCTACTTCTCAGTGAAACTCTGGTAAAAACGCTGTTAAAAGGTCAATAGAGGAGCCGTGTTGTGATGACTTTCTGAAGGCGGGGTTTCAGAAAGAGCAGGAGTTTCTTAAAGAGACAGAGCCCCAATTTCAAGGTGCAAATTTCTTTTACAGCATATTTCACATATATAGCATTTTGTTTAACAACTTAAGTTAACATAGCTACTTGACTGTGCTAAAAAAAAATGGCACAATGTGCCTGGAAAACACACAATACTGCCCCTTTAATGCTTGTGAATTTGTATGTTCTTGCCCACAATGGTGGACAGAGAAATTGGACTGGTTTCCAGAATCCATTTCCAGAAGAACTGGACATCAAAAATAGGAGCTGGCCAGCCCCGTCGTTAGTCAGCTTATCTTAGCCAGTGCACCTGGACAAGTGTTGGTCCGCCACCTGAAGACCTGTCCATATGAGCGGTACCGTTTGCTTACCATCTCTGAGCAAAAACACACATTGTGGATCAAGTTGTTGTTGCCAAACTTTCACGGAGTAACTCCACCCAGATATGTCTCAGCATGGTAACTGTTACCATTTTATGTCTTGTACATATACCTGCTGCTTATTTCTGATAAAAATAAGTCATCCACGGTATTCTCGCTGTACCGAAGCACATCTTTTATGCCCTAACATCACCCAGGGTGGTTGTGCTCTAAGCAACAAAAAGGCTTCAGTGAAAACTAAAAGTACAGTGAACAAAAAAAAAAGAAAGGGAGAAACCGTGGCAACACAACTTGTCACGAGCTGAAACTATGAAATCCAAATTTAAAAAAAATGAGAGAAGACAATTTTCCCATTGGAGCCGAACCTTTTTCTAAGAGCTGGTGTTTTATCACCATTCACCACCACCCTGTCAGCCTTTCTAACTAGAGTTAATTTTTCTGCTATACAAAGCCGACGTTATGCATCATATCACAGTTAGTCATGCATGTTTCTTAAAAGTAAAGCAGAAAATATGAAAATGACAGTGTTTAAGTAAGTAAATAAAAAAAAAAAAAAAAATAAAAAAATCAGGACAAGTACCTAGGTACAGAACGTCCAGCTAACTCTGGTTTCCATGAACAGAAAACGACACATTTAACTTGGAGAGCTGCAGTGGTAAAACACATGCGAGTGGATTAAGACCACTTAAATGTAATTCAGCCCAGTCCATCATCACAGCCCACCATGACCTCAATCATGCTCTTTGAAATGTGCATTCCCCACCATAATGACTGGTTGAAGCACAACAGTCTTTCTGGTGCAGCCTTCGCTGTTTGTCGGGCCGTTCTTGCTGATTCAGACTAAACACAGATCAGGCAGTAAAATACTTAAACTGCTGTCACACGTTTCTTGTCGGCCAATTTGTTCGGTTCACCTTGCACATTAAAGCTTGGATTCCCCATTTGCCTTCGGAGCTGCTTTCAATCAACATAGTGTAGATTCAACATTCCTCAGAGATTTTGCCAATTTCACATCCATGAAATGAAACTCGGGTGCTCTTCCGTGTTGAAGTATTGTCGTGGTGGAGATTACTGGAAACCATAAAGAAAGCAGTTTGAGATCGTTAGAAGAGCGCTGCACTGTGGTTGTAAAGAGGTTGATATGGTTAGCACCGATACTCGGGTACACTGTGGCGCTTAATCAGTGCTCAGAGTTTACCCAGATGGAATACATCTGTTCATTAAACTGGCAATATTTGCTAATTTCTGACCCTGTCTTCTTAATGTCCCAGCTAAAATTATGACTTTTGGACCATGCGACATATTTAAAATCTGTTTTTAGTCATATATCAGTCAGCCAAGGTAAATTGTAGTCGGAGTGTCCTGCTCTTAGCTGGCTGGAGAGATGGTTTCAGATGTTTTTTTTCATACCTTAGTTGGAAACAAGTAGCTATATGAATTGCTGTAGCTTTTCCAACATCCGAATCTGTCTAATCATGCTCCCCTGACATCAAAAAGACATAGTACACCTTCTCCTGACTGCTTATGTTCCACGTTTCGAACCATTCTCTGCAAACATGAGATAATCAGACCAGATCAGACGATGCTTAAAGTTCAAAATTACAAGCGAAGTCTGTAATCGAAGTCAGCTGTCAGGGAGAGTCTAGTGGTACAGAGAGCAGTCAGCTCTACTTTGTGTTTCAGACATAATTCCTATGAAGCATAATGTTCATATGTGCATGGAGGAATTGTTCTGAGGATTAAGTAATTACTTATTAATACAACTAAATGTTTGTGTATGACTTGCGGTGGCATAAAGAATGTCTCGGGGGTTTATTCATATTTGATTGTACAGTAGCAGGACAGAGTGTTTAAATAAAACAATAGGGATAGAAAAATAGTGGCATATTAAAAGAATTCTGCATCAGAGCATCTCTGTTCTTCAGCATGTCTGAATTCATAAGTGCACCAAGTTGCTTGCTTGTGACTAATTTGCAATTTTTGTTTCCAAGGAATTGGAATGGGTCTACTAAAAAAAGTTTACTCTTTTTGATCAACGACCATCTCGGTTTGAAATACTCATACACAACCACTAAATACTAGATGAGATAAACGGCAAATAAGGCCAGACCTGCTGTGTCTTTGAGCATTCAGCATCCTGAGGTGAGTTAATTTGGGATAATACAGCAGCGTCATAAAACAGGGACATCTTTCTCTAGCTGCAGATCAGATCACGTATGCCACAGACAGCTGGAAAGGCAATGCTGGATTGTTGTTTAATAAATACAGCATATATATGGTATAATATGATGGGGACGCGAGTAAGTAATCTAAAAACATGGTGTTCCTTTTGCTTTAAGTTTGTTATTGAACACATTCAAGTCATTATTGTGATCGCAGGTTAAATTCCATCACATTTTTCGACCCTATTTATAAATGTCCTCCCAACAGACGCGTCTCAGGGGTCATCCAAGTCTCCCTTACACTTTCCAGATAAGGAAGTCTGCAACTGAATCTGCTGCCATCCATATCCAAACAGTATATATTATTCAAAAGTCTCATTGATCTTTTTTTTGCCATTGGGAGACAAAAAAAAGTGATTCTTCAGCATTGTACTACAGAATGCTTTTTATGTGACAAATACATGGAAAGAAGGGATGTGGAAAAATAGATATAGGTAAAGAGTATCTTACCTAAAGAGGACAGCAGTCAGACTGTCAGCTCGCACAGAGAGGGAGAATTTTTTATGGATAAAAAAAAACAAACAAACAACTATTCATATCAAGAACAATGTAAAGGGAAATTTAAACTTTTTTTTTTTCCAAAAATGTAAACTTTACCAGAAGGCTATAGCTGTCATAATGTATATTGTTTTCACTTCCTCTAGCAGCAAAAACATCAATATGGCTCCCAACAAGATAGCCAGAGAATAACAAATGCATTTCTTCAGAAATTAAATCCTCGCAATCTATTGAGTGTGCTGCAGTTGTTTTGAGGCCACTGAGTGCTGCGTGACTTATTACGTAGATAACCTGGTTAGAGAAAAAAAGAGAACATGCTATCACTTTATCTTAATTCTTTAAGTTGTGTTTTGACAGCGAGTCTGCATAGAACTTTCTGCATTCATTAAGCCTCACTGCAGTTACTCCAGTTACCCAGGCTTCTTTTTTTTGTCGGTGAAGTGCGCTCACAGGTTTCCCTTTTTATTATTCATCAACCCGTGATTTGACTTTTATTTTTTATTTTCACTTTCAGCATAAACACAGCCTGCTTGCAGTCCAGAAGGGATCAGTTATAAAAAAAAAAATAAAAAAAAAAAAAACTTCCCTGGCATGACGTTGCCCCCGGAGGAAGGTGGGTGGAATCGGGCCGGGTGCACGGAGAGGTGCGGTTCAGGTCACGGAAGTAGAAAGGAGGAAATTAGTTGAGACAGGCGCTGCTCTCTGCGGTGAGCCTGTGACACCGCCTGGCCACCTGTCAGGCCAGGTTTGCCGCCTGTCAGGAAGCGATGTGTTTCAGGACAGGCACACAGGGGCCGCAACATGGAGATGAGGGGCCGGAGGAGCGGCGAAGAACCGCTTCATGGAGATTTGACCAAGTTGTTATTGGAACATTAGAAGTCTTGGAGCCAAATTCAGTACAGCAATGTAAATTAAACAGCCACTAGTCCATTTGTTTAGACATACACGCGTAAGAAATGAGAACTCACAAGGGGGCAATTTGCGGAAACTGATAACAATGATTCTCGTCACTTTCCTAAAAAATGGTGTGATTTTTTTTTTTTTTTTAATTTTTTTCCCCCCCCAAAGTACGGAGCCCCTTACGGGACATGGAGGATTTTTTTCTTTTGCGTTTCCTCGAAATAGGTTTTGCAATAATGTGCTGATCAGTTCATGTGACATAATACTGAAGGTTATGGTGACCACCGAACCTTCTGCTATTATATAAGGTCTTCGGAAGGGTTTCCCATCAACTGTGCCGCATGAGCTGATCAGTACATTATTGCAAGGGAACACAAAGGTTTTCTGAGGGAATGCAATGCTTTTGCAAAGTAACGCAAAAGAAAAAAAAAACAAAAAAAAAAAACAGAGGGTGACTTTATGTAAAGAAATATTTCCTCCATCTTGTTGAATCTAGACCATTAAAACAAGATGTTCCTAACAGAATGTGCCAATGAGGGCATATTGAATTTATTTTTGTTTCTCCAGAAAGCTGTTTGTGTTGCTTTCCCCAAAGTTAAGCATCTACTTCACTTCAGCTGTATTTAAAAGATGCCACCTTACACCAGATTTCAGTGGAAGCGAATCTGTAGCATAAAGTTAAAGGTCTTCATCACGTCCTCCAGAGGAACGACGCTGCGTCCGGTCCGGCAGCTGTGTCGCCCCCGCACACATTTACACGACAAAAATAATGAGAACCGGCTTTGGGAGTGAATCAAAGCGCACAGAGAGCTGACCTCACCCCCCACACAGTAACAAGGTTACTTCACAGATCCAACTTCTCACTGCTAAACATCACATGCCCTTGCACCTTAGCGTCACAGCAGAACAGGTGCCAGGAGGGCGATCCGTGCACGCAGGCGTTTTCACACTGTTGCTTTGTGGTGTTGCTTTCCACAAGAAAACATGTTGCTGCAACATGTACGCCTGTAGGGTGAACGTAGCTCCCAAGTATTAAGGGTTTGTCGCTCCGATGCCTGAATAAGACGCTGACTCTGATGGCTGATAGACGATGAGCGCTAGCCGCATGGCTGAATTATAAATATCTCATGTAACTGTTTACATCCGTCGCTGCCGTGTTTTTTAACAATTTATCGCATGACCAAGCTTATTCACGCGTGATTTTAATTTAATTTCTTGTTTAAAAGAAACACTGCAATTGGAAAATTGTGGGGTTTTTTTTCGACATTAGCGGAACATAGGCAAAGATTTGAGCGCACTAGTAATAGGAATGCAGGTACTGACTTCACTGCTTCGGTGAAGCTCTTCACAATTCTGCGCTGCATCGCTATCACTGTCACAGAACCAACCTCCTCCTCCTCCCGCCAGAAACAAGTTGGAACAAGATAGAAACATATATCAGTTGTAAATATCGGCCCAGTTGTATTTATTGTCCTGATACAATATGCTAAAAAGTGACTGATTCCGATGTTGGTGCCGATACGTCGCGCATCCCTACAAAGGATGATGTTTTGTTGCCGTCTCCGGTAAGCAACAAACAAAAGGTGAGTCACATCCTGGCTGTAAATGTTAAAGTCGGAACACAAATGGATTCAGTTAAAAACATGACTAATTTAACTAGTTTTACAAAATCTTTGGCTTGCACTGGTCTCCTGTGACCCACGCCAGCTTGATCACTTTCTACCACTTGGCTTAAGCGTCAGAAATTCACCCCCCGCCCCCCATCTAAAGCTCACCCGACTGATCACTGAGGGGGAAGAAGAGAAAGTGTGAAAATCTGACATGCTGTGTTCCCGCTCTTCTTCCCTTATGCCCGCCTTCGCCGCAGCGAGGAAAAAAAAAAAAGTTGAGCTGCGGTAAAGGCGGGGCGGAGAAAGTGGCGCGCGAGCGCACTCGCGGCGTACGCACGCAACCGCACAGCGAGTAGACCTGTGAGAAAAGAACAGCCTCGTTGTACTTCCCAAGCCTTCGCGCTCCCCTCCTCACACAGATGAAAGCTGATATCAGGCCCTGTTTGCACCAGGAGGAGGAGGAGGAGGTAGGGGACACACTGTCTGACTGCCTTAACACCGCAGACCTGACAACACCGAGGGCTGAGAAGTTGGACAGCTTCTCCCCAAACACACTACTTCTTTTCTTATTTATTTTTTTTATTCCTTTACACTCCTACCGTCTCCTTGCGCACAGTACACATGCACAGGCACACAGCGAGTCTTTGACCTCTGCAGTGTGAAATAGGGGGCTCAGGGAAGGAGGTAGGAGTGCATAGTAAAGCGAGAGAGCTGTCAGAAGAATGGATCCAAGAAACGCTTGACAGGATGGGAAGCTCAGATGCGAGCCCTCATCATGCCTGCGGAGCAAAAAGCGGGGTGGGGGCTTGGTGGTGGTACGTCTCAATTCAAGCGATTCAGCAAGTGGAGCACAGATCAAGGCACCGGCTCCATCTGTTTGCTGTCTGCACTCGCATCAGCGCGAGACGAGTGTAAATACATACATATTTCATCTGTTTTAATTTTTATTTCTTTTTAAATGCATCAAATGCAGATATAAAGTCATTAAAAAAAAAACAACTTGGCTGCGAGATCCTGCGCTCCCGCAGATCGATCTAGACCGTGATTAATGGCGTCCAATCAGACCGTTGCAGCAGCAGCCTTCCTCTACCCACCGGTGTCTATGGAAATCATTTTCATATCATCAAATTGATACCCACTCTCTTCCCCGCCTGCCTCTCTCTGTATATTTGACCTAATAAAGTATACAAGATGAATATGGGCTGGCCTGGTGATTAGATCTCCCTTCGTGTTTACTTCGTCTCTCTCTCTCTCTGCATCGCGAAAAGATTGTAATCGCCTTTGAGTTATGGCAATAATAACCCAGCTTCCTCATAATAAGGTAATCTGTTCAATCTGCCGTCAATTGTGGCGGATTAACGCCGCATCTGGGCTCCCCACCGCGGGGGGCTCCGTAATTGAAGGTTTCCACAATGATTGACTTGGGTCGAGTAAACATCTGTTCTTCCAATCTCTCGTTCGTTATACGCGTCTGCCCAGTTAACAGGGAGCGCCGTTCGGAGTAATACGTCGAGGTTCGGTTTGGCGTTTGATGAGCAAAACGTCGGCCTTTCTTCTCTGCTTCAATCACAGCTACTTTTCATGCCCAACTGCACAACTTCCCTCTTCTTTTTCTTCTTCTCCTTCGTCAAACCCAGTACATGCCCTCTCAAGCAAGTGAACTCTGATCCTCCAGCACAGGATAAATTTTATTACCAAAACAATCACACAAACCACCTTTGGCACTCGCACCACACATATCCATTGTTAAGCCCAGAGGAAGCCCTCCTCCCTGTTTGTTGGATTTCCATCGGACGCCCACGTGCTTGGCCTTTTCTCCCGTTGAAAATGCTGCAACGCTGACACTGCGGAGACCCGCTGTGGTTCTGTGGGTAAGGGTAGCGGAGGGAAGGGCGAGGGAGCGCGATTAGAGCTCCTCTCTTTCCTTCAGTGTAACACAGCTCTCTCTGAGGAGATGAAACCAGAGGATGGCGGGGTCAAGCAAGGATACGGGGTGCAGAGCTGCAGACGAGTCTGCGTTTCAGGATATCCACGCTGACAAGAAACCGCCAAATTAAATTCGGTGCAATTGAATCCCCTCTCCGCGCTCTAAAACTGCCTCTCTCTCAAAAGAGGCACAAAGAAAAAATCAATACCGTGGGTATTGATATTAATGTCGGGCATTATGCGTCGAAATAAAATCACAGCGGCCGAAAAATGGAGCGCGAGGCCTTTATTAACATGTGCCGAAATCACATTACCGTCGCTCTCTCTCTCTCAGGTGTCCTTCCAACAGGTAAACCGAACTTGCACGTCTTCTGTTCTCCTGCTGCTCTGTGTGGGTGCAACCTGGTTTTGTATGCGACTTATTGCAGCAGGTGTTGTGAAGCAAATCCTCTGCACTTCTTTTCTTTTAGCCAAACGTTCTGATTCCGCGACGCTATGTGCAGGATGCACAAGGCCAGCTCGGCGAATCAAGTTAGTAAAAGCTCATTATCTGATGTTTCTTGCCGCCGTTTGCAATTAACTAAAAGGACTTGAGAGCACGATGTTCATAGATGAGGCGGCACTGACCGTTTATCAAAGTGGAAAGGAATAATTATGCACGCTATTTCACTCCGTTCTCAAGCTTTTTCCAAGTGCACTACGTCATAGTTGTTTAATGAATCAGAGAATATTAGCTAGAAGCATATACAACTGTTCCTTTACTTTTCCTTATAGAGCATAGTGGGTGTTAGGGGAGCCGTGTGTAAATTACACAGTATAAAATGTATATTTTGGTTTATTTGGCCTGTGATAAGAGACAAATTTTTTTTTTTTTCATTTTTCAAAGTCGAATTTTCACCATGTTGTTTATACATTCAAAATGTCTTGGTTCCAAAATGTTTCATTTACAAGCTAAATATTTAGTTTGTAAACTATGTATTTAGCTTGAAAATTAAATATTTAGTTGGGAAGCCAAGCACTTTGTTCATTTTCAAACTAAATATTTAGAATACAGGCTACATAAATAGTTTAGTATAGTTTGTTTTTTAAATATTTACAAACTAAATGGTTGTAATTTAGCTTATATTTTAACTAACTGTTAAGTAAATATACGTAAATATTAAGTTTATATGTAGTTTACAAACTAAATATTTAACTTCAAATTGAATATTTACTATAACTAAATATTTAATTCCAAAGCAAATGCATATTTTTCTTAATTGAATTTTTAAGCTAAAAATTGAGCCCAGACTTAAATATTGAGCTTGCTAATTAAATATTTAGATTGTTAGCTAAACATTTATCAAATACTCAAATTTGTTAGGCAATGAGCGAAAGTAGACTACCAAAATAAAAGCTGCATCTTGAGGACGTCCAGGTAAATTCCTGCTGCTGGCAGGACTGAATTGCTTCAGTCGCCTGGTAACTTTTTTTTATTTTTTTCCAACGATTTTCTTCTCAACATGTTCACTGAAAACAGCGTTTACAGATGGATTTACTCAATCCCAAGAAAATATCACACATATGAAAATTAAGATTTTGTTTGTGTGAAAAGTCCACGATTAAAAATAAAGTTTAAGCCTTGCTTAATATTTAATTAGTAACCAGAAGAGCCCGGACTGCCAGCCTACATATTTAGTTTGGAGGAAAAAAAATTGTTTGGAAAATTAATATTCAGTTTGTGAAATCGATATTTAGTTAAGAAACGAAATAAAAAGAATATTTAAAATATTTAATTTGTAAACTAGATATTTAGCCCGTGAATTAAGTATTTTGTTTGGAACTGTGACATTTATAAATGTACGAATAACATGAATAAAATCTGACAGAAAAATGAACACCAATTTGACAGGCTAAATACAATATTGTCATTTTTTTACTGTGTAACTTTACAAACGACACCCTGTAAGTGGGGACTTTTCTTTTATTATTTTTTTAATTTAAACCAGACTTTTATCCAGAGATTTCAAACTTTATGGTAAAAACCACTACGTCTCCTGGTACAGTCCCCTGATGACTGCATCCTTTGACTGAGGGTCGTCACAGTCAGCGCACGCAGTCAGTGGGATCGAGGCGAGTGAACCGAATCGACTGAGTGAGCGGTGCTTCCGGTGAGTCGGCTAACCTGAATAAGCGAACCAGTTCACTTGAATCATCCGAGTCTGCAGAGGTTTCAGAGGATCTCGTAACTCGAACCAACTTGATTGAATCGATGAAGCCCGTTGTGTTTCTGGTGAGTCCGGAGTGATAAATAGATTCAATCAAATCATCTGAATCCGTGGGGTTTCCTGTCAGTCCAAAATCTGTCTGCGACCTCGAACTAATAAACCCAGATTGAGTCTGAAGATTTTGAAGCTGCTTCTCTTCCTGGAACAAACGTTTGATCCAACTGTCTCCATGCGTCAGGACAAGAAGCGAACACAGTCTGAAAAGTTCCCGCTGAATCAATTTCACAAGGAGCACAAGGTTAACTTTTCATGAAGAAGAAATTCCAGGGATCCATCTTTAACGAGCAGAAAGGAGGCCGACTGTGGACACACACCGGACAGGCAAAGCTTCCTGCTCGTTTCCTCGATGAGCAAAGCAAGGAGTGGAACGAAATCTAACGGAAAACAGAACCCAAGTGCAGCATGTTTACACTTTAACATAAAATACTACCGCGTATACAGAACATGGTCTTACACATGGGTTTCAGCAGGTCCATCATCATGCAACTCATTCATTTGTTCTAATCATGGTAGCCATCATACTGGACTGGACATGATGATGACAATTGCCTTGTGGAAAATCAGTTTCTAATGGAATAAGATTTTGTCGATGTTTAAAATCCACCTTTATACACATAAAGTCACATATATCATTTACAGCAACAATATAAATGTAAAGCCTGTAAAGTGAACTATAATACAAAATCTAAATATAAAACTAACTAAAATCTAAAGCTTTGTTCCCTGTGGCCGTTTATGGCCTCACTTGGGTCGTCATCGGCCACAGAATATGGAGATGGAGGCGAGCGCCCGTAAATGAAATGTTACTGCCGCAGAGTCGTAATTGTAAAAGGAAGGTTCAGCCGTATTTGGAGCTCAAACCTAAGCATTTCACAAAAATATAACAAGAACAACATGGACAGTCGGCTGTATGGAACGCCACAAGTGCCACAATTCAGTAATAAATCCTGAAATTGAGTTTCATGTATGTGAACAATTCATTCAAATGTTGGTTCCAATTTTTACGATTTTAATTAGATTTACCAATTTAATATATTGAACAATAAATTAAGGTCTGTTGAAATATATTAAATGGAATATTTATTTTATATATGTGTGCATATATATATATATATATATATATATATGCAATTATATTGATCTCATATCACTCTGAGGTGATTTAGAACCTGTTCTAAGGAGGATTTCAGAAATTAAAATATAGAGCAGATTGGATTTAAATGCTAAATATTAATTAATTTTTGACCAGTTATGATCAAGGGGTTCATCTCAGATTATCCAGTCTCGTTCCCAGGCAAACTTGTCAGCTGGCCTTATAAGTGATGCAAGAACATTGGGGGAAAAAGAGAATATGCAGAGGATGGTTGTATTTATCCTTAGTGACTATGGCCTGTGACCATGACAAAATTAGACTTCTAAATGTGTTGGATCCAACTGAGCTTCCAGACAAGGAGCGATCCCATCTCCCTCCCACGCTTTTAATAGTTCAGTTAACGATCGTGAAATTTCTCTCGAGTTTAATCAAGGCTCAACGCAGTTCTTGGTTTCAGCAGCCATTTATTATGGACATGTCTTTATAAAGCCCCCTCCCAAAAAATGCCGTAACGCAACTGAGAATTTTCAGAAATAAAATATACAAATAAAACAAAACTGCACCTCATCCTCAACTCAAGAGGAATAAAGCCGACAAGCACAACCGGCTTCTTCAGGTAGAACGCCTCATGTGGCTCTAAATGCGCCAGCTAATGTTTCCCCGGTGCACCAACATGGCTTGTGGAACGAAATATAAGCTCCCCCGCACATTTGAATGCGCCCTTAACCAAACAAATGAACACCAACACAAACTCAATGAAGGCTACCACACATATAACGTGATGTTTCATACACTGCCTGGCCAAAAAAAAAGTCGCCACCAAAAAATGGTCACACTCTCTAATATTTTATTGGGCCGCCTTTAGCTTTGATTACAGCCCGCATTCGCTGTGGCATTGTTTCAATAAGCTTCTGCAGTGTCACAAGATTTATTTCCATCCAGTGTTGCATTAATCGTTCACCAAGATCTTGTATTGATGATGGGAGAGTCTGACCACTGCGCAAAGCCTTCTCCAGCACATCCCAAAGATTCTC